>KV751416.1:114985-134772 GCA_001698575.1 Mola mola
GCCAGGAAATATGATCTTCTACACAGCTTTCATGGTTTCAGGTGGGATTTCTAACGTTTGCATTAGAAAACACTCATCTCTTAACCTTTTTATTTAAGAGCCATTGCTAGTGAAATTATGCTGGGAAATGCATTGCGCATCCAGGAAATATGATCTTCTACACAGCTTTCATGGTTTCAGGTGGGATTTCCAACGTTTACAATAGAAAACACTCATCTTTAGATTATTAACTTTTGTGAACGAATTTCAGCCTGAAAACGCTTTTCCGGCCATAAAAACTAGACCATTTAAACTTCTCATTTAAGAGCCGTTGCTAGTGAAATTATGCTGGGAATTTCACTAGCATTTCACTAGGATTACAGTATCAGGCTGGCGTGGCTTTTTTCCTATATATGTACACAGAATGTGTGTCTGTGACTGCGTAGTGCCTTGAGGGAGAGTAACCTCTGCTTTAACACTATGGTAGGCAGTGAACAGTTACAGAGTCCTCCGTGTGTGTGTGTTAGCTCTATCTTAAACACCTTAACAACAACCGAGACAGAGAGACTTTAGGTTACTGCTCTGTGGCACTTACACACGACTTTAGAAACAGACAAAACCATGTAAAAACTGGACATACAAATCTCAAGATATCACAAACATCATAATTGTGTATCTCTACGATATTTGCCTGGGCAGACGTCGGATTTCCTTTGCCCCTCTTAATTTTATGGGCACTCCCTTGTAAATTCAGAGGCTCTGGGCTATAGGGTGAAGTGCTGAGGAATTCCACCTGAGGGAGACATACACCGCTACAACACGGTTGGTCTGTTAGGAGATATTGAACCACCCTCCTAACCCCGGAGAGGAGAGGAGAGTTGGGTACCCGGTACAGGCAGGAAATATGATCTTCTACACAGCTTTCATGTTTTCAGGTGGGATTTCTAACGTTTTTGCATTAAATCAAATCAAATCAAATTTTATTTGTATAGCCCGAAATCACAATTTACACATTATCTCACTGGGCTTTGACAAACTGTACAGATGTGACATCCTCTGCCCTTAGACCCTCGAACCGGGTGAGGAAAAACTTAAAAAACCCTAAACAGGGAAAATAAGAAACCTCAGGAAGAGCCACAGAGGAGGGATCCTTCTTCCTAGGACGGACAGACGTGCAATAAATGTCACTTGTACAGAACACAAAAACATGATAACAACAGTTCATTTAGAATGTATAAAACATCCATGAGTCCCAGAGTCTGTGGATTCTATGAGTCCGGATGTATGGAAAGTCTAGTGATCCAGACGCAGGTGGACTCTGTTGGTCCAGGAGTCATTGTACTCCATGTAGGAAGATCTGGGTGTTGCTGAGTCCAAGAGTATGTAGAATCTGTAAATCCAGGGATATGTGAAGTGTAGTGGTCCAGAAGCAGGTGTAGTCTATTGATCCAGAAGCCATTGTGATCTGTGGGTCCCGATTTGCACTTGGAAATCCAGCCTAGGATCCAAGTCACAGGATCCAAGTCACAGGATCTCCTTTCCTAATGTGGCCAGGGGGCATCAGGCAGGACCACAGCAGCACCTCCCACCGCGACCTAGAAAAACCTGCAGGATGGTAAAGCACAACGACTCCGGGGAAGAAGTAAAGTTAGTGTAAGGATATGGACATTTACAGGAGCAGAGAAGGAGTCGGAGTCAGAGGGGGGAGAGAAGAAAGCTCAGTGAATCATGGAGTGTTCCCCCAGCAACCTAAGCCTATAGCAGCATAACTAAGGGCTAGATAGGCCAGCCTTAACTATAAGCTTTATCAAAAAGGAAGGTTTTAAGCCTACTCTTAAAATCAGAGAGTGTGTCTGCCTCCCGTACCAAGACTGGAAGATAGTTCCACAGGAGAGGAGCTTGATAGCTGAAAGCTCTGCCTCCCATTCTACTTTTGGAAATTCTTGGGATCACCAATAACCCTGCATCCTGGGAGCGTAAGGTTCTGGATGGGCGATAGGGTACTATGAGCTGTTCAAGATAAGATGGTGACTGACCATGAATAGCTTTGTAGGTGAGAACAAGGATTTTAAATTCTATTCTGAATTTAACTGGGAGCCAGTGCAGAGAAGCCAGTATGGGGGAAATATGGTCTCTGATATTAGTTCTAGTCAGTACACGCGCTGCTGCATTTTGGATTAACTGAAGAGTTTTTAAAATTTTGTTAGGGCAACCTGAAAATAAAGAATTACAGTAGTCCAGCCTGGAAGTAACAAACGCATGAACTAGTTTTTCTGCATCTTGTTGAGACAGGATGTGCCGGATTTTAGCAATGTTACGGAGGTGAAAGAAGGCGGTCCTTGAAATCTGTTTAACATGTGATTTAAAAGACAGCTCCTGGTCAAAGATAACACCCAGGTTTCTGACAGTGGTGCTGGAGGCCAAGGCAATGCCATCCAGATTAACTATGTTGCTGGATAATGAGTCTCTAATGTGTTTGGGGCCCAGCACAATGACTTCAGTTTTGTCAGAGTTTAACATTAAAAAGTTATGAAACATCCAGTTTTTAATGTCCTTAAGACATGACTGTAGATTAGCTAACTGATGGGTTTCATCTGGCTTCATTGATAAGTATAGTTGTGTGTCATCTGCATAACAGTGAAAATGTATGGAGTGCTTTCTAATAATTTTACCTACAGGAAGCATATATAGAGTAAATAGTAATGGTCCAAGCACAGAACCTTGTGGGACTCCATGACTAACCTTGTCATATCTTGATGATTCATCATTAACATGAACAAAATTATATCTATCAGATAGGTAGGACTTAAACCATCTTAGAGCAGATCCTTTAATGCCAATTTGGTGTTCCATCCTCTGTAGTAAGATGTGATGATCGATAGTGTCAAAAGCTGCACTAAGATCTAATAAGACTAGTATAGAGATAAGTCCTGCATCAGATGCAGTGAGGAGGTCATTTGTAACTTTTACCAATGCCGTTTCTGTGCTGTGATGCTTTCTAAAACCTGACTGAAACTCTTCAAATAGACTATTATACTGAAGAAAGCCACATAGTTGTTTCGCTACTGCTTTCTCTAGAATCTTTGAAAGAAAGGGGAGGTTGGATATTGGTCTATAGTTGGCTAAAACTTCTGGGTCTAGGGTAGGTTTTTTTAGGAGCGGTTTAATTACAGCTACTTTAAATGACTGGGGCACATAACCTGTTACAAGGGATAGATTGATAATGTTTAGTAGTGGATTTCTAATTAGGGGTAAAACCTCTTTGAGCAACCTAGTAGGTATGGGGTCTAGTATACAGGTTGATGATTTAGATGAAGATAATGTTGTCGTTAGTTCCTTAAGGTCAATTGGATGGAAGCTTTCCAAACACACATCAGGACTAATAACAGCCTCTATAATTCCTGTTGCTGAACTGGAATCTGTGGAGTGTAGGATATTTTCTCTGATAAGTCTAATTTTATTATTGAAGAAGTTCATAAAATCATTACAGGTGAGGGCTCTAGGAATGCATGGTTCAATAGAATGATGGCTCTCAGTCAGCCTGGCTACAGTGCTGAAAAGGATCCTGGGCTTATTCTTGTTTTCTTCTATCAACGCTGAATAGTAGTCTTTTCTTGCTCGGCGAAGGGCCTTCCTGTATACTTTAAGGCTATCCTGCCAGGCCATGTGTGGCTCTTCCAGTTTAGTGGAACGCCATTTCTTTTCAAGTTTATGAGTTTTCTGTTTTAACTTGCGAGTGTTAAGATTATACCACGGAGCTAGTCTCTTTACTGGTTTTGTTTTCTTTTTAACTGGGGCAATGGAATCGAGTGAAGCACGTAGAGAGCCGGCAGTGAAATCGGCAAGGTGATCAAGCTGGGAGGGGCTAAATTTAAGATATGACTCCTTTGTTATTTTGGGATATGGCACTGAAATTAATGCAGAGGGAATCATTTCTTTAAAATTTTCAACAGTGTCCTCAGATATGCATCTGCTATAATAACTAGTGACTCTTGGTTTATAGTTGATGAGCAGAAATTCAAATGTTAGAAGATAATGATCTGATAAAAGCAGATTTTGCACAGACTTAAGTGCTCAGAACCAAGATATGTCATATCAAGATATGTCAGAACAAGATCAAGGGTGTAATCAAAAGTGTGTGTTGACTCTTGTTCACACTGACAGAAGCCGAATGAATCTAACAGTGAGAGAAATGCCGTACCAAGGCTGTCGTTTTCAACGTCTACATGGATATTAAAGTCACCTACAATAATAACTATCTGTTTTGAGGACCAGTGCTGAGAGAAACTCTGAAAATACAGATAACTATTCAGTGTAGAGTTCATACGTACAAGATACACAACCGATCTCTAATGTAGACAAAAACAAACTTGTTGCTTACAAAGAATCCATCAATCCCGGAGTCTTTGTGCTTTACCATCCTGCAGGTTTTTCTAGGTCGCGGCGGAGCTGCTGCTGTGGTCCTGCCTGATGCCTCCTGGCCACATTAGGACAGGAGATCCTGTGACCTGGATCCTAGGCTGGATAGTCCAGACTAGCTCATGGATTACAACTACTTCTGGACCAACAAACTGTACCCACATTAAATAGAGATAGAGATGACTTTATTAATTCCCGTAGGGAAATTAATTTTAATATTAATATAAAATTAATATATTGATTTATAGACTCATAAGAACTCAAACATTCTAAGTAAACTGTTGTTATCATGTTGTTGTGTTCTGTACAAGTGACATCTATTTCACATCTGTCTGTCCCAGGAAGAAGGATCCTCTGTGGTTCTTCCTGAGGTTTATTTTCTCTGTTTAGGGTTTTTTAAGTGTTTCCTCACCCGGTTCAAGGGTCTGAGGGCAGAGGGGGGTCACATCTGTACAGTTTGTCAAAGCCCAGTGAGATAATGTGTAAATTGTGAGTTTGGGCTGTACAAATAAAATTTGATTTGATTGAGAAGTCATCAAATAATGATTAATTATTCAGATAACAGTGGAAGTGACTTTTTTCCTGTGGAAACATTTGAAGGTTCCAGCTCGACAAATGGCGTTATCACGACGTCTTGTCTTTAGCTTCAGCCTGTCAGCATTTCTATGAATAAAATTACGGATGATTTGACGTGATTACGCGCCATTTTTTAAACAGTTATAAAGATTATATTACTTGTTTAAGAATGCTAAATTCTACAAACTGCTGGAGTGTTGAAGTGAAATTCTGTCTGTTTATTTGCTTATTTATGTATTGGTTAGTTTATTTCTCAGTTTCTTTGTTACACTATGATCTGTGCGGAGGGTCTATGAAAAGGTGCAGAGTAAGATAACATAGGGGAACCTGTTTCCAGGATTTAACTCTAATTGAATGAGTTTGAGACATCTGAAGGCCATGTTTTTTTGGGGGGTTTTTTTTACTTGACCACAGCACACTATAAGTCTTCACTTTATTTCAACATTGTGATGAATTTTAATTCTGTAATTACACATTTGTGTATTGTATTTGAACTTGTCAAATAAAATCAGACAGGGTTGCTTCTTTCAGGTTCTTTCAGGTTCTCATTTTCTGAAAATGTGCACTTTGATGGAAATCCGGCTTCGGTCTCCACCACAGCTGAGCATTTCAACGTTATTAGTTGCAAACTGGGGGTTCGGTTAGTTGGTCACTCTAACTAGCCGGTAGGTGTGGATAGTTGTTTGTCTCTACATGTCAGCCCTGCGATGAACCGGCGGCTTGTCCAGGTTGACCCCGCTTTCACCCGGTGATGCTGGGATAGGCTCCACCCCCCCACCCCCACGACCTTTAACAGGATAAGCGGTAGAAAATGGATGAATGAATGAACAATTGCAAAATAAACTGTCTGTGTTTCAGGTTTAAAAGCAGGAGTTCAAATCTTGGCTTCATGAGTTCAAGTAACATGACTTATTTTAGAAACTTCCTTGCTGCCATTGAAAAGCTTCTGCAGTGGAACACGTTTCTGAAAAGTGATCAATTTTTCCACAGAAATATTTTTCCCTTCAAATTTTGTATTAATTTTTTGCTGCAGAGTTGATCTGGATTTAAGGATCAATCACTTAAACAAGCTTCAGGAAGTCAACCAGTTGTATCAGAATTTTGTAGTTTGAAAAAAAAAAAAATAAACAGTTTATTTCTACATGACTTTATTAAAAATAACAAAATTATCAGAAAACATGCACGCACACACACACACACACACAAAGCAGGATCCATCCATGTAAACAGAGCTTCGTGTTTATAGACAAACGAGTGACTTTATTTGAAACAAAAGCATTGTTGACAAGCTGACGCGTATTTTCATAGAAAAAGATCAATGGATTGGTAAGTGAAGCGTTTCGTTCCAGACTGGTTGCATCCATTTTCTGAATAATTAAAGGTGGGGCATAAAAAAAGTGACCTGATGATACTTTGTGAACACGCAGTTGAATCTCTGCTGGCAGCTCATTCTGGAGGAAACACTTCACTTCAGAAACTCTGACCATCAAACTGGAGCCAAGTGCTCAGAAACACACACACACAGACACTTTTCTGATTTACATTCAAACCAAACAGAAAAACAACAACAACTCTACAAAAATAGACCGTCAGGTGTTTTCCGCTCGCCGTGTTGAGCTTTCCATGAGTCGCTGTCGAATTCGTCATCGCTCATCTTTAATTTTCCAATAACTGTCTTTATTCACATATCGACACATGTCACAATATGCTAAGTTTACAGCTGCTTTCATTCACGATAAAACCTAATCTGTGAGAAACAATGTCAGATGGGATATTTTCCCCCTCACACCAACCGCTGACGCAGACGTTTCTCGGGTGGAACAAGTGGAGGAGCGTCACATGACCGGCTGGAGGCAGAAACTGAGGGGAAGTCAGCCTGACTGTCAAGAGCATTTCAAAACAGACCCAGAGAGAAAACCTGGAAATGAAAGCTTCTTGAAAAACCAGAAGCTAAAACAGAAAGAACAACGATCACCGTGTGTTTGGAGTTTCAGAGGAAAAATCTGTAAAACTGAATCTTTGGGCTTTTCCCTGTTTTTCAAGCTTCAAAAACACGATTTGATCTCCACGCTGTTTGAACTTTCACTGTTGTCTAGTTTGGCCTCATAGGTACAGAAGACCATTAGGGACACATGAAAAATGCATTCAAGTTCCAAACTATGTCAGAATTTTCAAACATTTTTCAGACATGGCTGTAATCTTACATACACACGTTAACGCTCACTAAGAAGTAACTGCTGACCGCCTGATTCAGACTATAAACAGAAGTTACAGATTCATGTTGTCTTTCCTCACACAAATGACTATGAAAGCCCATTTCTGCCAACGTGACAAACGTCGTAAATGTCCAGAAACTCAAAATAATCACAAACTTTACCAAAAATATTTGAATTATTTTGTGAAAGTTTCTCATAAGGGATTCTATTAGGCAGAAATTTGCCTCCATAAAAAATAGCAGATGACCTGCAGATGTAGAAAATAATCAATTTTTCCCAAACTTGTTTAACTAGATGTGAACAATTCTACCAAACTTGTTCCGAGCATCCATGAGATTAAAGTCTGGAGAAATAAAGACGACTGTAAAACGAGGCACCGCATCCAGGCATCTTCGTTCTGAGCCGAGCATTTCACTGATAATCAGTCTGCAAGCTCTCAAGTGTCACTTCCTGTTAGCTTGTTTTAAAACACTCGGCTAAAGGCAACACAAACAAACACACACACACACACACACACACACACAGACGCCGTCCTGCTGGAAACACCAAAGACGGTCAGCGACGATCCCCACATTCAAGCTCAAACCCGCATTTTCTTCCTGTCTGACCTCCGCATAAGCGCACCTTTTGACTGCAGTCCCGTGCGCTCATTGGCTGACGACGAGCTGTCGCAGGTACGACTGCGTGAGCCCTCGCAGCTCCTCGAGCGTATAGTCCTCCGGCATCGGCAGGCGGGTGATGTGCGGCGCCAGCTGGGCGAGCGGGATGCTGGCGGACGCGGTGTCGCCCTGCTGCAGGCTGAGTACCACCCGCAGGATGTTCGCCACACGCTTCGCCATCTCTGCAAGGAGGAGGCGGGACTTGGTTGAGTAAAATTCAACAGTTGAACATCACCAACTAGAACCCCCTCACTGCGCTACGATCCGCGTTTCACAACTATAGCGAGTTTGCAACCAACATTCTGATGTGTTTTATCTGCTCTGAGTGTTCATGCAGAGTTTCGTGCATTAACAGACAGCTGATCCTCGTCTTCATCATTCACTTCTAAATCTCCAGCATGAACCGGTTGTTTTACATTCTGCCTGTTTCTCCTGAAGGAAAATCACAGCTGGTGGGCTAGTGATGTCATCGTGCTCAAATGATCAGCTGACATTACAGGCTTCCCTACATCAGTCTCTTTAATCTGACCTCAGTTAGGGCTGGGCAACACAACTTAAAAAAATAAATCCTGATATTTTTTTCCAGCGTTCTGGATGATTTCATTCTCAATTTTTTTTCTGCCTATATAAACCCAAAAGGAGATGTAATTCAAAAATACTTTTCTTGATTCAAACTATATACAAATAAAAAATTCACTCTTGCCAGAGCAATCTTGAGTTTTACGATTATAATTCCTTTTTAAACCCTGGAGCTCTGACACCCCCATGTGATCATGGGGGAGACATTGAACCCCCCTCCTAACCCCAGAGGGGAGAGGAGAGTTGGGTACCCGGAGGAGGCGCGAGGTGCTGCGGTGAGGAAGCGGGAAGCCTGGACACAGATGCTGTTCAGCTTCAGTCAGGCTGCAGCGTCTGCTGGTCCATACATCACTTTATCGGGGAGTAAAACAATGCACCACAGTTTTCTCTCGTGTTTCGTTGTACAAACAGGGTGAGGCTGCATCCGCAAACAATGTACAGCTCAGGGGTTCTTACTTGAGATGGATTATTTTTAACATCCTGATTACACCAGGCTTTTCCACTTTAATCCAAGAGGTCAAACATGCAGGCGTGTCTGAGAAAAAAGCGCCGCCCCCTGAGCTGTGGGAAGTCCAGACAATCTTAATTTGTTCATTTAAGAATTTTTACACAGTTCAAAAACAAAAACTTCAATTAACTGAATCAAATTAAGTTTTTGCCCAGCCCCTACATGAGCGTAGACGTGTTGGTGAATCCAGATGCTGCTCACTTGTCCTGACCTCGGCATCTGGTGCCGGTGCTCTTACCTGATTGTGCGAGGCGGTCTCGGGCGGTGCTGCAGGGCAGCAGCTCAATCCTGCTGCAGAGCGATGTCACGTCGGTGTGGAGACGCTCCAGCTCATAGCCGGTGTTTTCCATCTGACAGCGAGGACACAATGTCAGAGCTCAGTCACAGCCCACCGAACACTTAATATGGTACTTGTACTTGGCTAAGTATTTGCTTTTTACGTTGTTTCATGTCCGTCCAGTTTGACAGGTGAAGCCTGTGTGATCACACCACCTGCAACATTACACATATCCCTAAAATTCAGTCTGCATAAAGTTCTTCTGTAGTATATCTTGGACCCAGCATCTCTGTGCTCCGATTTCAGGACATTTCACAAATGTTAAGGTTTTCTTCAGTGATGGCTGTACATTTACAAAAACATTTTACAGATTTTCTGTACTTCACAGGAGTATTTCCATATTCTGCTTCTTTAAATATATGTTTCACCGGACGTCTTTTTTACTTTGCAGAGTGCAGAGAGGAGTTACATTGTTAATTTATTGATGGGAAATGAAACACTTGACTGATAGTAAAAATATCAGATTAATAATCAGTCAACCTCCAGTACACAGTCAGTACATGTGAATAATAGAATGGAGAACTTTGCATTAGCAGACTGCTAACATGTTAGCGTGCGATGAGTCAGGTCACGGTAATGAACATCATGGACCATGTGGCTCTCAGCAGTACCTGCTGGATGTTCTGTAGAGTCTTGATGACTCGGATGTAGTCCAAGTACACCCTCCCTGCAGTGTCCCAGTCCTGGATGGTGGCGCTGTGTTCAGGGACTGCCAGCCCCTCAAGAAACTCCAGCAGATAGTCATGGTTATCATTGATGATGCAGTCTACAGGAGAAGAGAGCAAAAAAAAAAATTAATGAAAAAATAAGCTCTTTGCAGCATTCAGAAACTCGTTTTGAAAGAGAGACATGACCACAGTTTTCTTCAAGGTTTGATGGTTTTGTTTTTTAATGGAATGCTGACAGGAGGCGACCGGAAATAAGCACACAGAGACAGAAAACACACAAGCAATGATCTGATGATGTGTGAGGATGTTAAAAAGTGGTGACTAGTTGGCACAGATCTTTTTGAGTGTACTGACCTGAGGCCAGGTGCTGCATCAGCAGGCGGTGACACTGGTTCCAGTATCCAGCCTGGTACAGGTGCAGGGCCTCCTGATGTCTGTCTGCTTCACGGCGAGCTCGGGTGGCCTTCGCCTCGTGGATCCACTGGTCCGGAATCAGTAACCTCTCAGTCAGGAAGCGCTCCCTGCGGGCCGACTCGTCTGTCTCCTGCAGGGGGCAGTGCAGGGTCAGCGTGTCCCTCACTGCACGCTCCCGCTGACTGAAAACAGAAAATTGTCATGACTACAATGTTTCTCCTATACAGAGTGATTAGAAACAGATCAATTTACCAACTGTAAGAAAGAAATGTGGACAAAAAGTCCACTGATCTCTGTACCGTTCACAATTTATGACTTGCTATCATGTGACCAGGAGCCTTACAGTTGTTTACAGTTCAAACTACGCGGTCAGTCACACACTACACAATACTTCACCCCAAAAAAAAAAAAAAAAAAAAAAAAAAAAAAAAAAAACAACAATAACATAAGGTTCTCCTGGTGTCTAAATTACATTTGGTCACAAAAACACAGTTTCATGGGAAATGACGAGTGAAAGGCAAATTATTCCACATGCAGCATCAAGCCTGTGAAATTTGTATAGCCTGAATTTGGTATAACCTGCCTCTCAATGCCAGCGTGCTGTCACTCAAATCTGACTCAAGTGGTGCTGGTCAGCGTGGCAGCAGGGCGCCACTTCATAAGTAACAGGGCTGTGTAATGAGAAACCTCAAGATACAGCAGCAGGTCAAATGATGTAACTTATCCCGCCAGTTTATTTTGGCGAGAACAAGTTTCATCGCTAACTTCTTAGTCTATCCCTCCCCTACACCAAAAAATAATATGTACGAAACCCGGCAGGCTGCACATTTCACCATAAGAAATTAACAATGAAAGTAAGTGCCATTGTTTGACCAATGATATTTTTGGTTGAATAAAAGCATAGCAACCAAAATTGACTATAGCGCATTTGTTTCTCCCCAATGAAGCTGTTTATTTTATTAAACAGATTGAAACCAAGCCAGCACACACGGACAATGCGACAGTTAGCAGACGACGAAGAAGAGCTGAACCTACGCGTGGTCGGGAATGTGCAGCAGGATGAAGATGGCCATGTGCCAGAGGCCGCCGCTCTCAAGCTGTGCAGCATAGCTGCTGTGAAGGAGGCCCTGGCGCGAGGTGCTGAGGTGGGTGTAGTGCAGTGCCTGCAGGACGCTCCACAGGTGCCAGCTCAGACGGTAGTCCAGACGCTCCCAGGTGACGGCCAGTGGCTCCAGCAGCTGCTGCAGGCTGTGGTGTCTGTTGGGCCACACGCAGCATTTAATCCTGTTTCAAAACTGATGAGGTCATAGTGACGTCATCAGGCTTTATCCGCCTTCACCAAAGATGAAGTTTTGTTAGCATTATGCTAAAAGTAGAAGCTGCAGCTAGCATTGGGTATCCTTTGAATATCAGCGATTCCAATTCTGCTTTTCTATTCCATCTTTTAGTGATCAACCCCAACCAAATTAAAATTTCATAATGATTCCAAAGGAATCAAACTTTGGAACCGGGTCTACCCAACCCTAGCTGCAGCTGGCAGTAATTTTGATTATTGATTGTTTTCACTCACCGATTGTTCGGTCTCTAAAATGTCAGAATCAAGAATGTAAAGTTTAAGATGACGTAAAATGTCCTGCTTTGCTGGAACAAGAGATTCAGCTTTTAGTAACAAAAGACAGATAAAACCTCAGATGTAACAAAAATCAGTTTGATATTAACTGATCATAAGAACTGTGACCTATGATCTTAGCTGAGTACTCAGTTGTTTCAGCTTTAATAGAATCCAGTATTTTGAGCCACATTTGGGACCAACAGTGCACAGAAGTCATCTTTAAATAAGTGGATCACTGAATCTTTGGGTCTTAAACTCAAATCCTTCACCTGATGCAGCTGTTTTAACCCTTCAACAGTTGCTGTTTGATGTTCAGTTATCGGTCTTATATCCATTTCCTGACATAGCTTCAGTCCAAAGATCTGCCATAAACTCTGAACCCCCTTAAAAAGTGGATTTTCTTTACTGAGACTGAACGGAGACAGGAACTGGGATCTGATCTGACGTGAAAATGTATTTCTGTTCTCTGATTTAACATCAAGTTGAACTTGTGAGTCCAGTTCAAGGAAGAATAAAGTTATTGACACACACACACACACACACACACACACACACACACACACACACACACACACACACTCTTACACACTTACTGAGCTCAAAACGTGTGGATGCACAGATCTGAGAGCAACTCGCTGAAGCAGACAGGTGAGGGTTTACCTGTCACTGTAGAGTTTGAGCAGGTGGAAGCAGAGGTCATACAGTGGTCGTTTGCATTCCTCATCCTCCTCCGCCTCCGTGTTCAGCTGCTCCCCCTCCAGATAAGGAGGGAGGGGGGGACAGGCGTACTTCCCCCACTCACACGAGCCCTGCAGGACAGAAGCAGCCATCATCAGTAAAACGCAGGACAGTCATCAGATTCAACTGACACCTGCACTTGTCAGACAAACAGGACCAATCACCTCCAGTCATGTGGCCGCAGGTGAGGCTTACCTGGAAGGCAGCTTCGTATCTAGAGAGGGCATCGGCCACCGAAGCAGTTGGAGGCAACATAAACCAGAGGTGGACAGCCATGCAGCGCTTCCAGTCCAGCTCAGAGCAGACGTTCACCACAGAGTCAGATGATTGCCACACCTGTGGTGACAACAGGAGATACCTCAAACACACTGATGTAGCAGTCATCCCTAACTTTTGTATGCAGACTTCGTTTCTGTTCACATATGTAAGAAATGAACCCAAGTTGTCATACTGGTTTTCCCGAGAGCAGCGTAAAGATGCGCAGTCGCTCCTCAGTCAGGTAGCAGTCGGTCTGCATGCGGTTCCAGTCGGCGAGCTGAAGGGCCAGCAGGTCCCGGCTGTACTGAGAGCCCATTGCCTGAGACAACAGCAGGGACAGACGGTGGTCTCCTGTAGACAAATGGCACATCAGCAACTTTTTAACAGCATCAAGTCCGAGTGATGAGCAATTGTGTGACTTCAGTTTTCAATTTATGTTTAATCCGTCATATTACTTTTCTTTAAAAAATAAAAATCCTTCAGCTGGATGTTTTCCACTTTCACATTTCCCTTGTTTCAGTCTAATTTGAAACATGTTCGACTTCTGCCTCTGTCTGTCTCACCCTCCTTCTGTGCAAGTCGACACGCCTCGCTGATGCGGTTGCCCGTCAGGTAGCTGAAGATGGCATCCATGTGGCGACCCTTCCCTGCCAGCGCCGCCTCCTCCTCCACCCTGCAGGTGGCTCCGCAGTACAGCCAAGCGGAGAAGGTGCGTCTCCTCTCGAGCTGCTGCTCGTACTCGCCGGGGGTCTCCACATCTGGCTCCTGATCTCTGTGGCCCAGTCGGCCCCATAAGGCCTCGCACAGGGTCCAGACCTCAGACCAGTAACCCAGGAGGGCTGGAGGAGCGACAGAGCCAGCATGTTAAATGTTGATTGAGAATCAGCGTCACACAAAAAACCCGCCAGATGCGTTTTTAGAATGTGCGCGCTGCACTGAATCTGATAAAATCATAGACGATAACAGTAAGATTTATTAAAAGTGCACATGAAAAGAAAAAATCTGACTTTGTTACGACTTTGTACCAAAACTGAATGTGAGAAAAGCATCAGAAAGAGTCACTCCTCAAATTAGCATGGTCAGATCTCGCTTCCTGCTCTACTGCTCTATATGGATTTAATGCTGAATGAGAAGCACTAAATGAATTTGTTGTATACATTTTCTGAAGTTCCTCTTCCCTACAACTCAAGTTTTAATGGAACACCTAAGCAGTTAAGAGAGCCAGAAAATTCCCATTTGGCTGCTGCCCTATGATGTTTACATCAACATTTGGTCAACACTTAACATATCAAAAACATATCTAAATAAAATGCAAAACTTCCAAGAATAATTTCTGTTTGAACATCACCACCACAAAGTGTATTTCTCCACTATTGAGCTAGTTAGCATAAGCGAGCTAACGTTCCCTTAGATACAGTCTCACAACAATAGGCTTAAAGTTCAAGACAGTTGAGAACCCCTGGCCTGGATTACCTTCCGATGTGTTCTGAGTGATCGGATCACACCAGATGGATGGTGGAACCGGGTCTGAATGGAGTCCGCAAATCATTTCAATTATGATTTACTCAAGACTCCACAGGGATAAATTTGTTATTAAATCATCATTTCAATAGATCTCACAGAAAATCTTTCTTACGGTCCGTGTCTCCTCGCTTGTCATTCAGTTCGGTTATCCACTCAGCGTATTCGTGCAGCGCTGCCACGCCGGGCTGCGGCCGAACCAGAGGACAGTCTGAACCATCTGTGTTGAGGACAGTGCTGTGCTTCAGGCAGATCTCCAGGGGGCGCTGCAGCACAGCCTGGCTCTCCTCCTCTTCCTCCTCACTGGTCTTCACTGTTGAAGGCTCCAGACCCACCAGCTGCTCCAGTACCACCTTATAGGGGCTTTCAGTCAGTCTGCAGGACGACAAAGCAATAAGGAAACACTGCTGACTCATGATTCACCAGAGGGTGCTTTTGTTATGAAGCTCTTATTAAACACACTCTAGTTACTTCTTATTCTGTAGGATGGAGAACAAAAACGAGAGTTTTCTTGGATATAGGGCTGGGCAATATGGCCTAATATGGCCATCGTTTACTATTTATTAATTAATGATTTCTAATGGAGTTTTTTTTTTTTTTCTTTTTTTCCCCAATTTTCATGCAAAAAACGGGGTCACAGTCATGGTAAATTTATTATCAATTTTAAATAGGTATTTCAAATAGGACAATTGCATACTTGCTCTTGTAACGAATGAACATGGCTTTATGTAAGCCTACATACTAATCCAAAATATTGCCTGATGATAGTTAAGAGTCCTTCAAGGTTCCATTTTTGAAAGCGCACTCCCTCCCACACCCACAAAGCTCAAACAGAACTCACCTGTTATATATGATTAAATCTGCACCTTTCCAGATCTGTAGATTTTTAACTCCCATGACCTGATCCACGGACTGTGATCAAACCCAGCCTGTGACAGTTTACTTGGGTTGTCACTGCGGCTGCTGCTGTGCAGTTTTCGATGTGTTTCCTCGGGGACACCGTGCCCATCTTGTGGCAATCAAATGCTAACACTTAAAGGCACGGTTTTCAAGCAGCAATTCCACCGGCCTTATTCTCAGTCTGTTAACACTCAAAACTTCTCCCAAACATGCGACCTGACCTTCAACAACATATTATACCCTGGGTTGCCGACCCAGCGCAGGACTCGTTTGTGAACAACAAACAACAAACAATAAATTTCATAACTGGACCCGAGACTATCAAGTGTCAGTGGTATGGATTTGAAATAGTATATGGGCTTACATAATGGCATTTTTTTATTTCCATTTGATAAAAGCTTATGTATGCAATTACTTTGTTTGAAATAAACAGTTACATTTTATAATAAGTTAAACTTGATTGTATTTTCCTCCCTTTTGCATACAAAACAAAAAACAAACAAAAATAGAAACTATAGAAACTAATGAATAAATAGCAAATAATGCAGACAAACGTTGCAAGGACTAGTGGAATCTTCACCACGGTGTCATCTTATGCATAAAAATTTTAGGTACCTAATAAATTGCAATTATTAAGTGCTTTAGCAGATATTTTGAAATATCGTGACAAAGCGTAAAAATATTGCAATGTCATCAATAGGCCATATCGCCCAGCTCTAGATGGTCACAATACAGTCATTTACTGTAACTCACGTGGAACGAGCCACGGGTACATCGAGTATATTCGATATATTGCCCAGCCCTTGGATAATAAAAAAATGCTACGCTACAGTGAGTGAGTGAGTGTTTCTCACGGTCTGGTCCTGGCAGGTTTTGGTGGGAAGCTGAAAGTGTTCAGGTCTTGGTGTTTGAGCTGCTTGTCCTGCAGTAAACTCAGCTGGTGACCACAGTGTGCCAACATCCAACCGGGACCCCACCCCACCCTGAAGGAACGTCCCACAAACAGGCCAGCATCCATCAGCAAACTCCCCTACAAAACAACAACAGCACAAATAACTCCCCCTCACTTTTACTGGCCCTGTGCTGTTTGTTTGTCAGTTACTATGGTAACGGGTACATGCATGCATGCACATGTATTGAGTAGTGACCGGGACTCCAGTCATGTCAGAACCCAAAAACAGAGCACCGACCTTCCCCTGGGTGATGGACTGTTTGAGAGGGACGGGGCCGCCCAACCGCCGCACGCCGACCGTCCTGATGGCAGGTTCTGGAGCACGGGGGGGCAGCAGAAAGGACGACGGTCCTGGTCCTATCCAGTGTGATGACCGGGGGGATTCGATGGCCAGAGGGGGAGGAGGAAAAAGAGAAGGAGGCAGCCGGGGTGAGTCTGACATCTGAGTGAGGGCGAGGCCGGAGGTAAAACGAGCCTGAAGGAGACCACCCACTACAAAGAGAGAGAGATTTATCATTGTGGTGTTACTTCATCCTGAGTACAGCAGGTGTTTTGAAACATTGAATGATAATTTTTGCCCTCATAGCGCAGGAAAGGTTCTTTTCCCCTGCAGAAACATAAAACACTCGAGCCTCAGAAATTAATCTAATGATAATCGGTTATTGAAGTCACTGGGAAACAGGCCATCGCTTTTATCTGAAACTGTTAACATTCAGATTAATGAGTGATGAAACAAGCAGCAGGGCAGAAAGTGCAAAAAGGTGCAACTTAATTACCCCCATCGGGGAGGAAGATGGAAGGGGAGAAAAGAAGCAGTATTAGAGAGAAAGAAGTAAGAAGAAAGAGATGAAGGAGGAAAAAGAAGAAGGTGAGTGTTGCTACCGGAGGGTCGGCTCTGCACTCCTGGCGTGATGAGGCGAGGGGACGAGACATCAGCGGAGACCTTAACTCCATGATCCTGGAACATGTCGCTCTCCTCCTCATCCTCAGCAAACAGAGATGCCTTCATGATCTGCCAATACAACAGGAGAAGTGTTGGGGTTTAATCTGGCAGTGTTCTCAGGCACTTCCCGTCTCTAGTGGAGGCATCAGTGTTTACCTGCAATGTGTGCGGGTTGATGCCCAGCGAGGACGCGATGTGGCTGGAACCTGAGACGCCGTCAGGCTCCACGTGGATGAAACCTCCAAGCTTCCCACCTGAAGTTTCTTCCTCCCCCACCAGCAGCTCGCTGTCCCCCTCTCCTCCCAGCATGCTCTCTGTGGGGATGTTCTGGGTGATGTCAGCCATGTCGCTGTCCAGCTCCGACAGGGTCCCTGCAAGATCTGCAACCACAATGGACTAAAGAGACACACGGTTAGGTCAACATCAGTGGCTCATCACTTTGTTTACTGTCACTATAGAGCTTTTCTGAATTAATTGATTGCCAAATAATTGTTTTTACAGTGATGTCACCAGTGAGCAGCAGAAAATGCTCCATGTTCCAGGTAGATTTTGTCTCCTCATTTTAAATATAAATATTGAAAATACTCTGAACCAGTCAGTTTCTGCCATCTGAAATCTCACTTCTAACACAATGTTAAATATATTTCTCTTCATTTAAGGTTTAGTGAATAATCAGTGGGCGCACTCAGAAATTTTGTGTCTTCAACATGTGATCAAAATTAACTTTCAGCCATTACATTAATTAGCTGTACTTCTCTCCTTGGCTGTGCGTGCCTGTGTGCCTGCGCATGTTTAACTTGAGGTCTATGTTGTTGCTCTGTTTGTTCGCCATTTATTATATAAATCATGCCAATAAAAACATAAAATAATTATCACAGGATAGCAGTGAAGATGAGGACGATGTGCATTAATGGTGCAGGCTGCTCTACCCGAGTCTGTGGTGCCAACTGCTGCTGTTGCGGCCTGGAGGTAGGAAGCGACATCGTTGTCTTCAGCTTCTTAGGGTCTGTTTTGGGCGGGACATCCTCCTCCTCGTCTGAGTCCTGTAGGCCATATTTGGAGAAATGGGCCACCTGCAGGAGAAGAAAGTGTCAGTAACCTGAGAACCACTAACAGCAGCTTGAAATGTGACTCAGAAAACATTAGCTTTGATAAGTCTGTCTGGTGCTGCCCCGGTTGGCAGCCTTTCCAGTAGCTCCGTAGTTCCCTTTTTAAGTTCCTGCAGGGTACCTCCAAAAAGGATAATAAAGTTTATCTCGTCTCTCATCTCATCTCATCAATTGTTGTCCTGGTTGCTATGGCATCCACTTAGTTCTGCTTCTAACAAACAAGAAGCTTTGGAAGATTGAACACATGTAACATCAACAAACTACCTGTAACTAAAAACTAACGCTGACAAATAGAACTCAGTTTGTAATGCTTTTCAACGGCTGAAGACTTTATCATCACAACTAAAGTATTTAGGTCCCCATCCACTCAAAAATGTGTTTTTCTTATGTTTTAATCACCTAAAATGTCTGGTGTCAGAGTTTCCTGTCCATGCATTTCCTAAAAATGTGAGTTCAAAATCAAGCAAGCTACATTTGATAGGTCACACATACATATACCAATACTACGACTGCCAGTGAGTCAGTTCCCAGGTATTCAAGAAATAAACACAATGTAATGTCATAACAAGTTTCACAACTGCCAGCTACAAGCTAACAAGCAACACAAACGAAAGCTAACTACACTTAGCTTTCTAATATGTTTGCTAGTCAACAACAGACTGCATTAGCAGTGGTGGTGGGAGGGGCTAGAAACCTGCGTTTCATAATTTTACAATTTCTCAACAAGGCAGAAAGAGTAAATGTGCTTTAAGCTCTTTTTACAGAGTTGTCAAATTTTAATGTGTGAAAACCATGTTAAATAAAATCACAGCAGAGTTAGGTGGGAAATTTTAATTTCTGATATGGATGTGAACAAATAAAACTTAATTACTTTATCGTCACAGCATTGACTATACACTCTCACTTTGTGCATTTTAAAACAGCTGTTCATGTTTTTGATTCTTTGATTCCATGTTTTAAAACGCAATTATTTCAAATTTTCTATTGCTAATTTTGACACCAAAAGGCAACCAACAAATATGACAACATTTTAGTTGATTAAAGACCAGATTATGTTGGAAATCCATTAAAGTTAAAAATAAATTTCAGCTTCTTAAGCGCTCTCTGTAAACGTGCAACTCCTGCTGACAAAAATAGAATATGAATTAGCAGGGAATGACCTCAAACACCCAGGACCCAGTCTCAGGTCTGTACTCCAGGAAACGGGCTCCCTGTTTGCGTGAGGCTTTCTCCAGCCGACCCTCGTAGTTCATCTCAGTCAGACGCTCAGGGCTCCTGATCTGAGTGCAGGTTGTCTTGTCAGTGGGCCAGACGCCGTCCAGAGTCACCTCTGCTCGCCTACGACAGGATCAGGATTAGGACCAGATTACCAACATATAGTTCAATGACCAGCCAACTT
>KV751416.1:143413-156136 GCA_001698575.1 Mola mola
TATTCTTGATTTATGAAGAATTCTCAATTAGATACCTTTAAGAATTTGTTTCTAGATTGCCGTTATGAGCTACTCTTTTAAGCTGACTTCAGTAGACACCCTTATAAGTCCTAAGAAAAATATAATAATAATAATAATGTTTTTATATGCACTTATGTGCGATGCTGTACTGTATGCATAGTCAGTGATTTAAACGTACACACCTTTCACATAATTTATGCAGTAAGCACAAATAAAGAAAGTAAAATAATGCAATCACTGTCCAAGGTCAAACTTTCAACAGAGAATACAAAAGGTTTATCTATCACAGGATTTTCAGTTTCAGTTTTTTCAAACACAGTCTCTGGGACATGTCTACAGTCAGCACTTCCTGTCACAGCAGGAAGTTTGTCACTACGTCCCACCGTGCGTTCACATTCTTTGCACCTGATGTACTCACGTTGAACTTTACAGTCGTTCCTGGCTGCTGCGTGGTGGAGAATCCAGAGCCACCGAACAGGGAGGTGGTCCCACCAAAGGGGTTGGAGGTGGTGTTAGTCGATCCAAACAGGCCACCACTGCTGGTGCTGGTCCCAAAGCCTAAGGACACCAAGCGAAGAGACAGTTTAGACAACTTGACTGAAATAGAGTGGCAGGTTGCTTCCAGTATTCACCAGAAACCTCCTTCAAGAGTTTTTTGACGTCCCCACTGACTGAGCAGGTCATCTGCACAATAGAAACACTGTGGATTCTTACTTCCAAAAGACGTGGGTTTGCTGGCACCGAAAGCACTGTTTGGCTGTGAGAAGAGTCCGCCAGTGGTACCAGTTCCTGTGTTGCCAAACAGACTTGTCGATGTGCCGCTCGCTGCACCGAAACCGAAGCCAGTGCTTGTGGAGGAAGTGGCCGGCTGGCTGAATGTGTTTGAACCGAAAAGGCCGCCTGCAGGACAATAACAAGGTCTTTAAAAGCTCCATGCATGCAAGTCACCAGCCTTTAAAGTAAACACATACTTATAAACCTAAGTTCTCCCCGTAGGTCCGCAAGGACAGGAAAACTACAGATCCACTCACGTGGTTTCTTTTGGTCTTAAGAAAAAGTACAAATAATTTTTCTGCTACTTTTACTTCACTACATCTATTTGATAGCGTTGGTTACATGTGACGAGTTGCGCATTCAAAAATGATTTTGATAAGCAACCAAACGCAGCTATTAATAACCACAAACATGCTGATAATAGTCTCTCATGAGGCAGGCAAAATGTACACACAATCAGAGTGAATGACAAACCAGGTTTATTCTGTGTGGAACCAAATAGTCCTCCAGCGTTTGTGGTGGCCCCAAACGCAGATGTCCCAAAGCCTCCTGTAGTCCCAAAACCTGCATCTGCAGTGACAGAGTTAATATGAGGAGTGGACAAATTGACACCAACATCACCCATTTCATTCTGCTGTGATAATCAATAAATGGTTTTAGTCAAACAAATGCTGGTTTGAGAATCTTCAGCATCAGAATTTGCTGCTTTTTATTGTCATCACTGATAGTACTTGAATAATCTTTGGATCTTGAGTGTTGTTAGACAAAAGAAGCAACTTGAAAATGTTACTTTGAGATAAAGAAAATTATCGTTTTTGGTCCTAAGAAACTTACTTTGCTGTCCAAAGGTTGATGAGGTGCCAAAGCCACCCGTTCCTCCACCGAAGGGAGTGCCGAATGACTTGTTGAACATCTTGAACCGCTACCAGGACCGCATAGGTTTTCTGTATTGAGAAAAATTAGACAAAAAAAGCAAGATAAAAAAACTACAGTCCTTACTTCTGATCTGCAGCAGAATTCCAATAAAGCAACATGAAAAATGTGACATGGCACCTGACATTTAGGCAGGCAATTAAAAAAAATCTGGTTTGTTTCTCAAAAACCAACCACAGTTCCACTATAAAGCCCACAAAGATATGCAGCATCTAAATGTTACACATTAAATCCAGAGTGAGAAGAAGCTAATATTATTAACAATTGGTATCTCGGTGTATTTACAGTAAGCAAAGTGAAAACAATGGGATCGAAACAAAGGAGCTACTGACTAAATATGGCCTGCAGCGAATGCACCAGGCACCTGGCTCAAACACGTCCTCAGGTGCACTAATGTGTTTAAGGGCTGCTCTAGTCGGTAGACGTTTGGATCCTGATTTTGTTCATGCTAATTGCTATTTGGTAAATATCTCTGTCACAATAGGTGGAAGCCGACACTCCCTGTATGCGCGGATATTAAACAACACTATGAGCTATTTTCGAAAGTATTTACTCTAGAATTCCTGTTTCACAGCCATCTGTCTTGTTCTTCTTTACTTGCGGACTAGATAAAATGTCAAAGCTACGTATTGCTGTCCACTTTACCGCAACGCGGTGTCTAAATGAGGCAAGAATGGGTCCGGAGAGCACAAGTCAACGGTTCCATCAGTCGACCCTCCAACCTGTCCGGGTTCGAGCTCCACGTGCAGCCAGTGCAATTAGTTGCCACCGCTCAAGACAAAACACAGCACTGGCGTCAGCCGCTGCTGGTTAGTGGAGTTCAAACTATCCGGGAGCAAAGACTGTCATTTAGCGAGCCGGAGCCCGACGAGACCAGGTATTACCCACAAAGCAACAGCCGCAGCAAACATTGAGATGCCCGTAGCACAATTTCCGCGTCAGCTAGCGCCCTGCTAGCTCTGGTAGTTCACGGCAGCAGTAAAGCTACTGCTTGTCAACTCCACCTGATTAACCAGTCAAATAAAGTTCTACATTGATATAAAAGCATCATGTTACGGACACTTAACTGGTGAACGGGACGGGTGGAAGTTACGTGCGTCAAGCTAGCGTGAGCCAGCTAGCTCTCCTGCTAACTGCTTAGCGATGCTATGCAAACGTTAGCAAAACAAGAGCAGGACAAGTCGAAGAGCACTTTTAACCCCAACCATGTACCTTTTCCAACCTGGCGCTGTGTTCGGATCCTCGATGGGCCTTTCTCTGACAATGGTGAAGCAACGCAGCTCAAAATGTACAGATCAAAGTGCCTTTAGCTAACATCGGTGTAGCCGGATAGCTTTGTCAGCGAGGAGGGAAAAACTGTCTGCCGGGAACCGTCGTGACGCACTTTCATACGTCACGCGTCATGGCGACGTTCCTCAGAAAAAGAAAAAGCTGAAAGCTGTGTCTTTCAAATGTGTTGCTATTTATTTAAACAAACGCAAAGGGTGAAAGGAAATCTGTGTGTATATATAATGCTAACCATCCCAAGCACTGTTTTGTACCTATAGATGTGCGTCAGCTTTTAGCTGTGTGTCTAATTGTTTTTCTCTGCACCGACACCCGTCGCGTCTTCATCTGCAGCCAGCTGCTTGACTGTGCGCATACTTAACGCATTAAACTGATTCACACACAAGTAAAGACCGAAAAAACTTTTCTAAATAACGGTTCCAGTTCTCATTTATCTGTGATTCATCGTGTAAGTAAGCAACAATCTTGAATAATGAGGAGAAGCAGCTCACAAACAGATGCAGTACATTTAATTTACATATTATCATCGTGATTATACTATACTTTAATTTTATGACAGCAAGTCATCTTCATTTTATCATAATTTAATATTAATACTAGTAGGGAAGGGTTCACAAAGAATGGGAGAACAATTGTCCAATGCTTTTTATTACAGCATTAGTTCTCTTTTCCCTCAAAGTGCCTTTAAAATAACAGAAACAAAACCCATCACAAAATACTGTATTACAGAGACAAGCAAGCACAGCATTTGGAAATCATTGTCGACCCTATGGGACCAGTAGGGTTTACCTGCTTACTTACTGTACATGTGTACATGTACACACATTCCTGCAGTTTGATTTTAAGATGTTGACGGCGTCAGTCGTCCTCTGTGAAGAAGGACATCTCCTACATGACCGTGTAACCTGTTCAGGGGTTCAACATGCCTGCAGCAATCTGGCGTTACAGTACCTACGGTCACATGCATTTATATTTTGGAGAAATAGATTTGACAGTTCGACTAATTATCTGAACTTGTTCGTCAAATTGTAAACAGCCGTATTGAACCTGCAGTCATAAGAAAAGAACTGGCAGTGCAAAAAATTATTCTTGTGACGCTCGCTCATAAATTCAAACCAAATAAACTAGCTGCATTGTGAGGAAACCCATGTCCTTGTGTGTCTACATTCTTTTGGCCATGTAGTATAAACATCCAAGAATCTTGAAAGAATATTTGGATCCAGTTTGGATATTATTCAGAATGGCTGCGTCTCAAAAACTTAAAATATGGTGGAAAAGTTTTAATTAAAAAAAGGAAAAACTTTAACATATTCTGTATTTGTTAAATTGAAATATTTCAATTTATATTTCATTTTTGTTTGTAATTTTGATGATTATGGATTACACAATGACCTGAAATAATGTGATATTTTGAGATTTTATAAATTAGTTTCTTAGCTGTAGGCCATAATTATATTAAATAGTAAAGAACCAGAATCTTTGTACTTCAGTCAAGTTAGATGTTCACTTTCTTAAATAACCAATGAAAAACATCACAATATTCACAATAATAAGTTTTTGAGATCTGCTCCTTCATCCTCTTGGTAAGCTGCATCTGTCCGTGTGTTATTCACCTGTGAATAGTTGTGTTACGTACAGTTTTATTTACTCATGCCACATCTCGTTCCCACGTGAAGCTTTGTGTCAGTGATATTTGGTCCGACCAAACCTCGACTGTCCTCCCAGAGTAAGAGAAATATAAAGCCCTGATGACTGCAGGGAGGTCTGGCTGACGGAGCAGGAGAGGCCAGAAATGGGGGCAGCTTGTGCAGCTTTTTATCTCCTCTCGACAGATGGAAAAAGTATGGAGATCTCTTACTGATACAAAAATAGAATAAGAACAAAAAGAAATACCGGCACAAGGAAAAGCATAACTACAAAAGGAAGTACTCTCCTTATTTTTAAACGGGGCCTGCGGGCCAGAGTCGGCCCACCATAAGGTTCTCTGTGGCCCAGCAGGTATGGCACTAAAAGAAACTTGTAGTAAAACATCTAAATTACTCTTTATGCTGTTGGATTTTATGTGAAATAAAGATGCTCTTTAAATATGTGTGGCACACTTATTAACTAAACTTCATGATGAGAGCAGAGGGTTTTAGGTTGAGTTTAGGAGGCGGTTAAGTTTGTCCTAATGGGGTAAAAGAGAGCAACTTGAGTTCAGAAAGTTTAAGCCTTTATTTTTATGTTTAGTCAGGAAAGTAAGAATATTTCCACTCGACATTTTGTCTGATTCTATAATAACGACGATCAGTAGGGGAGTGAAGAGACTATCCGGCACCGTGTGCACGGTATTAACACTTTTTTTCCCTTTTGCATGAAAGATGTATCAAATATTTTTGACGCAAATACCGTACAGAGGTTGAAAGTTCTGCTATCGTGATGCTGTAAAAGAGTTTTTTTGTTTTGTTTTTGGCATCGTTGAGTGTCAGTTTAGATCCAAGCATGAACTTTATCAGTGCCCCTGCAGCAGAGTCTGACCTCAGGCTGTGTTCACATTCACTGCTGACGGTGGTCCATTCCTCTGCCCCCAATAACAGCATGATTATTAGTGTTATTATGACACAGACACAAACATCGACTTGGCCTCTAACATGACATCTTAAACTCTTTCAGAGTCTGTGAAGTTACCAGAAAAGTAATGAGTCCACTTTTTCAATCTAAAATGTAGTAAAGTAGCATGAAACAGGAGTGATTTGACTTAAAGTCGAACAAAATTTATTGTCAGACCATCGCACACAGCAGTGACATCCTTCTCGAAGCATCAGGAGAAGCATCATGTTGTATGTAACATCAGATAATATTTTTACAGTTGTATTGTAAACGCTCTCATGCTGCTCAGGATGGAACATTCACCACACATTCTGTCATCAATTTCTGGTTAAATAAGCGCTGAAAAATACAACAGATATTCTGATAAGATAAGAGTTCTGATCTTTGCGCTGGATGTGCTGACTCATGAAAGACGGTGTAGGTCCAACAAACACAGCAAGAGTGTATTCACCTCTCAGACATGAGCCCTAGCTGGGACCTTTTAGCAGACAGCGTAAGTAGTACGCAGGGATGGGGGAGGGGTCTGATAGTCCGATCTTTGAGAGCACAGATGAGAGCACGCAGACATGTGGGCAGCAACAAAAAACAAGTACAGAAGGTTGTCCAGACCAACGAGCGCTATCCTGGTGGCAGCCTGGGAGGCGGAGGCGAACACGGAGTTGAACAAGGTGGAGCAGCTGCAGCAGCAGAGTGCTACGAGCCTTCTGGGCCAAACCTGGCAGCGCGAAGGGAGAGATCTCACTGGCTACATCGGCCAGCCCGACCAGAAATCCACAGAAAGAATACATCAGCCTAATTCTACTAGCAGACAGCCCGCAGAGTGTCGGACTCACCACCAGCTGCAAAGTGTTGGCAGCGAGGAGGTTCAACAGAAGAAGGTAAGCGGAGGTCTCATGAGCTACAGGCTTGCTCCTCAGGCTAAATAACACGGTGCCATTAACCAATGGGAGCATGAAGCATGTTGCTGCGGTCAGGCTGGAAAGCATCACCCTCCCCACCAACCCCATTCTGGCTCTGATGTTGGGCTTAGATTCGATTACATGTGACATCTCACAGAGAAACATCAACCCGCTGCTCTTGCTGGAACATAAAAGCAAAACAAATCTCTTTCTGACTCAGACCAGAGAGAAACAGTCACAAGCGTCCCAGTCAAATCAACCGCACACATTTTATCTGTGCAGACGGAGGCTGAGCTTGGCCATAGTTTCATTATCTCTATTTAATGTTTCTCGACATTACGTGTCGTTAGGATGGCTCACCAGGCCTAACAAAGTCCTGCCTGCTTTAAGCTTGCAGCTGGCTGCACCGCCATCATCAGTGATCTGACCTGTGGGAGAAAGCTCACCAAACGATTCTGGGCTCAATGCAGGCGTGACTTTGAGTAGTGAGCTGCGGTCGTGACTGGTGATTGCGGCTGATCTTCCAGAGACTGATGGAGAGATGATGTTTGGACTGGCAGCTTGACAAGCAGGGTCTGATTGCAGGAAGCAAAGGTTCACATGTCGGGAGGGCTGCACGTGGGTTAGACTTCACCTCTGAGCGCCGGCAGGTCCCAGTCAGCTGCAAGGTGACAAAACGGCTTCATTCTGGGACAATCCGCAAATTTTTAAACTGGTGTAAAAAATTCAGTTATCCAAATTCAACATGAAAAAATTTACAGTGCTTCATAAATTAAACCACCTGTCATAAACAAGAGAAAACATAAATATTTTACAAATCTTTCAAAAACTTGTTTAAAACTAAAAATGCTTTTGTTATTTAGAGGTAGATAGAGATGACTTTATTAATCCCTGAAGGGAAATTAATTTGTCACAGCAGTTGTTATTTGGCAAATAACAAACTTAAACAACTAAACTGTCCCTTTTCAGACATAATAACCAAAAAACTTTGGCCTCCTTTGGCCATGATAACAGCTTGCATTCTTGCTGGAATTGTTTTTATGTACTTTTCCAATGTCTCTTTTGTTATTGAGTTCCAAATAGTTTGTAGCTGTTCTGTAACTTACTTTACATGAAACTTCTGTGCGATCAATATTTGAATCTACTAAATACCAATTTTGTTCAATAGGATTCAAATCCGGACTTTATACTTGGCCAGTCCACTAATTCCGGTACTCCCGATTCCTTTTTCTTGGTCAAATAGTCTCTGCACAGCTTTGAAGTTTGCTTGGGGTCATTGTTTTGTTGGTATATGAACCCATGACCAATCATATTCAGTCCAGAAGGGATTCCATGATGCACTAAGATGTTGTGGTAGATGTTCTTGTTCATGATACCCTCGATTTTCACTAGTTTGCCCACGCCGTTTCCACAAATGGAACGCCATACCATGATGGAATCTCCACCGTATTTCACCGTGGGTGCAATGCAGCAAAACGTTCGACAGCTTTTCTGTGCTGAACAAAGTGTTCGGATTTGGACTCGTCCGTCCAGAGTACCTTCTTCCAGTCATCAACAGTCCAGTGTTTGTGCTGCCTGGCAAAGCTGAGGATGCCTTTATTTTATTTTTAAAAAGACTCTTTTTGGTAACATCTGACAAACAAATCCGTTTGTCTGTGGATGCCGAACAGGATGCTACCAGCACATCGATGTAAGAGGAAGTGATGGCCACACCAGCTGACACATCAGGTCACCGTCGCCTGGTTCTGGCTGGTTAGATGGATGGATGGATGTGCAGTACAGAGGTATTGGACATATATCAGTGCGAGCGTAGAATGACAGGTAAATCAAGAGTTTAGCTCTCCAGCCCAGCTCCGCCTTCACCACAACAGACCGGTAACCTGCCTCCATCGCACCAAACCGCCTGTCCATCTCATACTCCACCCATAAACCTGCCAGTAAACTGTAATGTAGGCTACTTAAAGAAAACAATGCAATGCAGCGTGAGAAAAATTGTGTTTTTTTTCCTGTGAATTAAATCAAATCAAATTTTATTTGTGCAGGCCAACTTCAAAAACTACAATTTGTCTCAGTGGGGTCAGACCTCAGACCCTCGAGGAAAAGTCAGAAAATCAGAAACCTCAGGAAGAACCACGGAGGAGGGATCCTTCACAGATGTGGAAATGTTGCGTGTAAAGGGAGAGCCGGCGGCCCTGGAGCTGATTGGATTGTGCTTGGACTGTGATCCATGGCCATCTGGGATCACAGGAATCACCCCAGGCCAATGGGCTCAACTTCCTCCCAGCTGAGCTTGGCAGAAAACAAACTGGTGCTAAACACAGGCCGAGGAACCAGTGGAGGCCAGTTTGACGACAGGGGATACTGTGCTTTGTAAACACAGGTCTGAATGCGCTGCGGAAAATGGAGATCTGACCACTCAGACAACATCCAGACAGAGCGTGGGCCACATGTGGCGACATCCCTACAGCGGCGTGAATGTAAATGTGTCCTTGGCCACACTGAACAACTGACCACTTCAACGACTTCCTCAGCGTCGCCTCGGCCTCATCATTTGGGTGCCAACCACATCATTTTCACTTTGTAACACCCACAGAGGTATGTTTTGTGTAGATTAAACATCATGGTCAACTTGGTTTGCTTGGAAGACGCCAACAAATAGACATAACATGTATTGTTTCATTATTCTGCCTGTTGTGGAAGGGACTCGAAATGTAACTTTTCTATCAAATCACACGGCAGATTATTGCCAAACACGTGGTCTGATGCACAGATGTTCTTTCTCACCAAACATTTTTACAGGTTACAGTTCGCAGATTTTTGCTTCCCTTTAGATAGAGATAGAGGTAACTTTATTAATCCCCGTAGGAAAATTTATTTGTCACGGCAGCAGGAACGTTCAGGTGCAGGACCAGTGGACATATAACACTATAAAGTATAAATGTAACGGGTGTGAGAGCGGCCCCAAGAACAGCACAAATCTAGACCGGCACAGTTCAGAACTTTATTTACAATGTTCACGAGTCCAAACAGACGACAATCAGGAAGCCCGGTCGGCAAGCACAGTCTAAGTTCAGAATGGGGCAGGAGTCTGCGGAGAGGGAGTCCAGGCAGACAGCAGGCAGACAGCAGGCAGACAGATGCAAAGTCCAAAGACAGAAGGCAGGTCAGGTTACCGGGGCAGAGACGAGGAGACGTGGTCAGGGGGAGAAGGCAGGTCAGGTACCAGGAGATCCGTCCGGAACAGAGTGCTGGAGAGTAGCGCGTGACGCGACGACAATCTGGCAAAGAGTGAGTGTGGAGGAGCTGGTTAAAAGGAGGCTGGGTGATTGATTGCAGCTGGGAGCAACAGGTGAGTCTGATGACCTTGATGAGGACAGGTAGTTAAGCAGGTAGTGTGGGGGTGGTTGAGGGGAAAACCAGGAGCAGATTGTGACAATGAAAGTATAAAATAAAAATAAAAGTAGATATAGGCAGTTGTAAAATTTTAACAGTATGTACAGATGTTGTGAAGAGTTTAGTGCAGGTAGGAGGAGGTGAATGATTTTAAGTGTGTAATAACAGAAGTGTTGAAAAATCTGATGTCACTGGGGAGGAACGACATCCTGTATGGTTCCTTGTAGCAGCGGGGTTGGATCATCTGTTGCTGAAGCCGCTCCTCAGAATATTCACAGTTTCATGGAGGGGAATATATAGTGAATTTTGTCCTTGAAGTTTCAAACTCGCAGATTTTATCTTGTTTGACATTGTTTCCTTGTTTTCCTGTGTTTACTTTGTCCTTATGTGAACTTGTTAAACTCCACAGAGACACACAGCAGCCCCTCTCCAGGAGGATCCCTGATAAACACCCGCAGGAATCACTAATCATGTCAATATTTGTGAGTGTTAGGCTTTGAATATTTAATGAGTGTAAATGAGTCACGTCTGCGGGTTTTTCTCAGCAGCTGAAAACGACATTTCCACTCTATCTTAGCAATAGCACCTGTCAATTAAGCAGGTCCCCCACAAAAAAGCACCAAGGCTTCTGAAGTTGACAACAGAGATATGTTTAAAATAAAACTTTGAAATATTGCACCATGTCCCGAAAGAATAAGTAAAGCCACAAACTATTTTGACACATTTTCAACAGAAATGGAAGCCTGATCCACATCAAACCGAATGGTACTTACAAAAACATACAAAACACAAAGTGCTGACTCGTGGAATCTTCTTCTGTTGCTGGTGTTCTTTTGCTTTTGTAACAGAGGAGAAGTTATTCACAATAAAATACTCCCCTCCATCTACGAGGAACTCCGGTCGACGTGGGCCAGCCCGACAGGATCTGGTTTACCCTTTGGTAGATCAAATGAGTTAAACTCCAGAGATGATTCCAAACGGGAATGCAAGGGTGCAGCAATGTGGTTATCAAACCTTACTAACTTTACTTCTCCATCTCTCATCATCACCTCTCCTGCCACATTTCTCCTTTGACTCCTTGTGATCTGGAACCTGAGATGCGCTGAAGGTTGGGATCCGTTGCTTGTTTGAAAAGATAACTGAGGACAAGCAAAGACTTCTGAGGCAGCGATAGAGGAGGCCCCGCCTCCGCAACACATAGTCCTGCCATTCATTATCATGATCAATATCATTTCAAACAAAGGAAGTTAGATATACACACAAACGTAATTTAAATAATAACATTTTAGCTCCAGCCTTCAGCTCGATTCACAGATTCCCATCTATAGTTGTTCTGTTCTTTATTCCTTTTTCCATCCTTTTCTACAGTCCAGGGGCGCTTCAAAAACATTTTAAAACGTTTAATAGTTGATTATTTTTTCTTTGTAGGGTTAAATGCTCACATGTTTCACGCACATGAATCACACACTCACAAGCACACAGCTGTTCTGTTTCTACTGCGCAAACCACACCTCTGGATGGCGCTGCAGGACAGGTCAGAGAGGCCTCCCCGGTGGGACATGGACCAAATTAAGACATATGCAACTGTACATGTAAGTGATTGTAAATGCTCCGGTGTGTAGGCGGAGGGCCTTCCTACCTGCCCAACTGAAGACCACCTTGGCGAGCGGACTGACAGGCTGACATGTAGTTGTAATTGCAGTAGACGGGGGGCGCAGTTCAGCTCAATGCATATGAATCCACTGTGGAGCAGATTTCAGCAGGTTCAGTGTAAAATGTCAAACATTGTTTCCAGTTTCATCTTCAAATTGTTAGAAAATTGCATTTTAGTGTTTTGGGTTTTTTTGACCCAAAAACAGCGCGGTGACAGATTTAAATGAAATAGATATTTCATTCTCAAGTTATTATAAAATTGCCTTTTAATTTGCATTGTGACACCAACTAAAGACGGCAAGTGGACTTCATGTGTGAGGTTGGGCCCTGCAGGGATACCAGAGGCCAGACAGCGATGAACAGACACTGCACGACTCAACTGCAAGTCTAGACTAAAGAAAAGTGGCAGTGAAGGCGGCGGGTGAGGAAAAAGGGGAGGATGAAGAGATTATGTCACTAACTTTGCCATCAAGTTGATGTGATGACCTCATGTGAAGGTGGCTGGAGGGCAGAGCATATAGGTGTGGATGCAGCCGGGCTCCACACTGACTCATCTGCTGCTGCCTTGCTGGCCTCGTCAGCTTCTTTGACGTGGTGAGCTTTACTGACGCAGTTTACAAGTACAACTAACTAAGAGGTTTTCTCCTCCCCGCATGGCTGTGTAATGTCATCTGTGCTGCAGGCTAACATCACGTCTCCTCTGCAGCATCAAGAACCTGCACGAGGTCTTGCTGACTGGCATGTTGTCTGTAGGCTCAGGCGGCTGGTTCTTCTACATTACCAGCATCCTGCTGTACATCCTCAGGACAACGCAAGTGTTTTCACGAGACGTCCTGCTGTACAACCTGCTCTTTGGAGACACTGCTCAGCTGGTGTTGAGCTTTCTGCTTTATCTGCCAGTTTTTTTGCGGATGAAGATGGCACATTATGCATGCGACGTCCTTGTCCTGCTCTCAGTTTTCACAGCCACCTTCTCCCCGCACGCTGCCATCTTCACCGTGAGAGGCACAGGCATGGCCATAGCTCTGGTGTGGGCGTTCAGCCTCATCCAAATCCTCGTTCGACTTGTTCTGCTGTTATAGTTCTACACAAAAGTCTCCCTCAACATGCAGATGAATGACTTTTGCTCTGAAGAGGCCATTTTCTCTGCTCCAGTCTTAATGCTTTTGACGAA
>KV751416.1:156188-204665 GCA_001698575.1 Mola mola
GCCTCCTACATCGGTGTGGTGCTTGTCACCAGATCTGCATCACAAGACAAAGCCTCAGCTCGAAAGGCCCTCCGGACGCTTTGGCTGCACCTGATCCAGCTGAGCCTCATTCTCACCTTCACCCTATTCTCCACCATCATTGCAGCCATTGCTAAAACAGCAGGGAGACTGGCCCTTGTGCATATTTATAACTTGTGCTTGGTGTACCTGAGCATCATTCCAAGATGTCTGAGTGCTGTGATCTATGACCTCAGGGGTCAGACCATCAGACCTGCCTTCATGCTGCTCTGTGCTTCAGCTGGAGATGCTCACGATTCCTCAGCAAACAAATGGATGAACATATGGATGTCATCTTTAGAATTTGAGAAAAAAATTGAAATTTTACAAGAATCAAGTCCTAACTATACGAAATTCATGCTGAAATAAACAAAACAGGCAGGTTCTGGGACAGCCTCGAGAAGGAGGGCAATTCCTCCGAGTTTGTGTGGTTCACCCTCCAGAACCAACACAAATTCGGCTCAAAGTCCTGATACTGATGATGATGTGGTGCTTATGAAGAATCTCAGGATGGCGCCGATATCTGTCCTCCAACACACTGACACTAACACGTTTTTTGCACAATATTCTGACTTTTTTCTCGTAAAATTATGACTTTATTTTCATAAAGTTTTGATGCTTTTTCTAGTAATATTTTGAGTTTATTCTTGTAAATGTACTACTTTATTCGTGAAGTGTGCTGATTTTTTTTCTCACTGCGGCTTAATGCTCACATATTAATAATAATAACAATCGTTGTAATTTTGACCTGGAGAAAAACCGAGATGGACGTTTTCTTTTTTTAAGGACATGTTTCTGAGATTATCAGCTCCCGTCTGAAAATATTTGATGCTCTTTATTTGGTTATTTTCAGCTGACCTGAAGTTTTTGTAGTCATATCACATGAACAGTGTTTTATTGACCCTTTTTTACAATGTAGTTTACAATTTTGTGAGGACCTTCAGCTCACTAGACTTCTTCATTCAAGTTGTTCTGATGTTAAACATTTCGTTTTCAGACCAGCTGAGCCTGCAGATGACAGACTTCTGCAGCAAAAACGTTTCACTCGATCAAAGGTCTGATATGTATGGCACAAGCTTCACCTACTTCCTGTTTGTGTCCGCTGGTCTGATCGTCTCTTCCTCCTACGTCACCGTGGTGGCAGCAGCCAGGTCGGCCTCCGCAGACAGGTTTGGCCAGGAGGGCTCGTAACACTCTGCTGCTGCATCAGGCGCAGCTGGGCCTCAGCCTCTGCTCCACCGTGCCCAAAGCCCTCCGGCCCGTCCTCATGCACGATCTGTGCAGAAGAAGACGCAGGCGGTGAAGATACGATTTATTCAGTGTGAAGAGGATGTCAGATGCTGTAACTGCTACACTGAACTGTCTGTGTGACTCCCCTCATGTTTGTGAATGGACCAAGAAAACCATCAGACACCCTCCGAAACTGAACATTAGAGATAAAACTGTGTTCTCTTTACTCACAGCTGATATCAACACAAAGCTGGTTGTGAAAATTCACTCTGTCTGTCGTGCTTTGTGAGTCCTCTTGATCTCTGAGCCTGAGCGATGCAGGGTGAAGAGAAAAGGAATCATCAACCTCACTGAAATGTCTATTCCAGAGAATTCCCTGGAAACCTTCCACAACAGATTTACTGCAGTGACACCCCGCGCAGGCTGTAAGCTCAAAGTGTGAAATGATGTGTGTTACATATGACTGATTAGAAACATATTACTGCAAACAAACAAAAACAAGATCCCCGTAATCCATCGTCACCCTGTTGTGATTTCTCATCTCTGCACAGTTGCAGTTTGTATTTTGCTGTTCACCATTGTTGACATGGGTGAAAACACTGGGTCTATTTATTTTATTAGATTTATCAAAATAAACGAGTTAATGTAAAAATTGTTTGGTTATTTATGTTAATATGCTTATCATCTGTTCCCCCCATCCAGCTGAATTATTAGGTTTATTGTGTCCAAACCGTTATTTTGTGTATTCAAAGCGAATGACGTTGTTACTTCCAACAAAAGGCTTAGACAATATAAAAAAACACATAAACGAATGTTTGTACAGACTTTGTTCTTCCTCCCCCGCTCTACTTCTGTGTTTTCAGCTGTTTATGAAAGACAAATGAATATGTGTGGACATTAATTCCAGTGTGGTGACAGATTATTCTGCGGATTACCACGATATATAACAAAGCAACACAAATTCATTTGTCTTTTGTGCAGGTTGTAAAATGTTGGAAAATAGCTCCCCTTCAGCAAAGTGACTGCTTGTGTCTGAGGTGCAAAGATAGATCGAAAAGAGTCATAGCAATTACAATAATAATAACATGTATGATGTACACGTGTACTTATACAAATATAATTACAGGAATGTATTAAAATGAATACGGACATAAGTATGAACACATAGTATCCATATAGAAGTATAATATATAAACTGTAACTGTGAAGGTACTCATCATTTTCCTGTGAGCCACACCCTCTTTAAAGCTCTTTTCTCTCTATAACCGTGTAGAGAAATAAAAAACAGATGCAGATGTAACAGGCTGGCCAGCACAAATAAAACTATCGCCCACAGTGACACACACACACACACACAAACACACACACACGCTGTTTGTACTGCAGCAGCTGAATTTACAGATTAAATAAATATATTAGCTTAAATAAAGATTGTAATTTGTTATTGTTAATCATATTCAGTAACATGGTTATTTTCTTATTCTTATTACAGCTTTATAAATTAGCCGTTTAGCTCCAGGGCTGCTATGCTCGTTATCAACCACCAGGTGTCAATGTGACGGTGGAGTTTAAAGGCCTGAAGCCACAAACGGAAACTGAGCCACACGCACACACAGGAAAAACAGGTTTATTTTGAGGAACATGAAACGGTGGTGTAAAGTGGTGCGTGTAGAATTTAGTGATAAATTTAATCTCAATTTGATTTTTTAGACAGTAAAATAAAGTCACGAATTCTATTCCAGTTCCCCTGAAAACAATCGTTCATCAGACTCCAGAACTGTGTCTGAACACTGGTGTCATTAGCTTCAGTTCGCTCCCGCTGTTTTGAAATTGCTGCCAATATCTTTAGTTAGCTGCCATGAGCATTTTGTTTCTGTGTCACATTATTTGCAGTCATTTCTTCATTGTGAACAAACCTGAGCGTGTGTGTGTGTGTGTGTGTGTGTGTGTGTGTGTGTGTTTCTGTCTGTCACTGACAGACACATGTGACGCAATTCATGTGAAATAGCTGATTGCTTAGGTGTGTTCAATCCACCAATCACAAGAGAGGAACTTAGGTTTAAATTAGCCAATGACACTCACTGCTGTTACACACCGAGAGAAGTCTCCAGGAGAGGCCTCGGAAAGTGATCTTTCTGGAAAAACAGGAGCTTTTATTGTTGTCCTGAGCGTCCTGACATCGTCTGGAACAGAGGGTTATCAAATTTATGTAGGTAGACATCATCATTTGGCCACGAGAGCAGGAGAAAAAAACTGCCTCGTTCTGGGTTTTATCTACATTTTCTCTGCTGGGTTTGTAGAGAGTCGGCTGATGGTCCTGTCGCTCTCGGGCCCCCTGAGCCAAAACTATAAGTCTGTCTGATTCCAAACTAATAAAGGAAGAACCACAGCACCAATTCTTATGTTTTCAGAAAAAAATAGACATGTGAGAGGAAAATTGTGGGCTTCAGTGAAAGTCAAAGACACGACCGCAACATCCGTCTGACGCTGGTCTCCATGTCATCGACTGAGCTCACACGAAACACACCAATTAGAAGTTAGAAGAGACCCAACAGAAATGCACTCACACCTTCATCAGAAATCATTTTGATCATGTCACCACTCACACGTGTCAGATTATTAAACATGAGACGGTGGAAGGCTGTTTTCTTCTGCCCTGTGAATGTAGAATTTTAAACAGAATCCAAGAGAGTCTGTTTAACGTTGTGCACAAACACACCCCTGTAAAACATAATATCTCCCGTTTTGTTCCCAAGATGTAGGTGAGATGTTTGTTTTGCAGTTGTGAGGAAGAATCATTGAAAATGAACTACATGTTCATACTTTCCTTTTGATTTAGAGAAATTTATTTCAGATATGTTTTAAAGAAAAGATGTCACACTAACAAAAACTGATATTTTCTTCATCTAACAATTGCAACTTCTCCCCAGAGGAAAGGTATATACATAATGTTATCATTATTTTAGATGAATATTAAATGGATGAGTGGTGTGACAAACTGCCCTCCTCTTATACTTTTAAAGATACAGATTTAAAAACAGAAATTGACAAAAAAACAGTCGACTACTTAAAAATTTCAAATTTACTCCTTTTCTTTAACAGACCTCGAAATAATGTGTTTTATTTGTTTATTTCATTTACTGTAGATTTTTAATGTGTGTTTTATTATCTTAACGACGTCTAACCGAAACAATTACATAAATAAACACTGTAAACAAAGCTAGCGGTTGCGTTGAAATGTAAGACTTCCGGGTTCCGGCAGCGCAGCGGTTACTAACCAATCACAATGCAGCAGGACGAGCCAATGGCAGCGCAGCGGGGCGGGCCGAGGCGGGCCGAGGCGAACCGCTGGTCCTGCTCGTGCCCGCTCAGCCTCCTCCGGTTGTCGCCATGGTGCAGATGATGGAGTCGCAGTGCGAGTATTTCATGTATTTTCCGGCGGTGCCCATCACGGATCTGTCGGATCCGGCCCGCTACCGGACTCTGCCGCGCCGGAGCCACTTGTACCTGGGCGAGACGGTCCGCTTCCTCCTCGTGCTGCGCTGCAGGGACGGCGGGCCGACGCCAACTGAGCACGGCCCCGGTAAGAAGCCAGGAGGCGGCAGGATGGGGGAGGAGCGTGAAGCTGTGCGGGCTTTTTTTTCCGTGAACCGCAGCGGGCCGTTGACGTCAGCAGGGCTGTTTGATGAGCTCGAACATCCCCGTGCGGGTGGTGGTGGGGGGCGGGTTCTGTGACAGTTTGTCACTGTTCACCATAGGGTGATGAGGGCTAGCCTGACATGCTAAACACAGTCGTAACTGGCCGGAATAAATAATTGAACTAGAATTTCATCCATTTGTTACTGATGACTAAGACTGAGGAAACGTCTCGAACCCTGCAGGACAACGATTTCATCTGAAGAAGACTCTCTTCCTCCTGCAGGTCCAGGTGACGGAGCAGCTGTTTCATTTTAGCCTGGAATAATTTTAAAGTCAAAAGAAAGTAGTTCTCAAGCTTTCTAAATCTCTTAATAGCTTTGTTGTTCTCAGATCAAACCAGCCTTAAACCAGCTGTAATACGAGACTAAACCAGGATTTAACCAGCAGATCTAGGCCTAAACACCAGATAACCGAGGACCAGATCTGGTCTAAACCGAACGAAACTTTGCATTAGCCTGATCCAGGATTAAAGCAGCACCAAACACTGCAGCAAAACAAGAGTTAAACCCTAAAAGAGCGTTGACCTGCGTCGTGACGACGACGGCACCGTCAAACGACGTCCAAACATGATTGGTGCACCAGAGAACTGGTTGTAGTTCCCTGATTATCGTCGTCTCCGCCAAAGAGCCGAGTCTCCGAGGTTGTGAACACGGTTAGGGGAAAAGTTAAGGACTCCAGTGACATTTTCAGGAAAAGGAACGATAATACTGGTGGGGATCTGGATCATTACTTGGATCCTTTTTTAAAAATTGATGTTCTTCTGTTCCCCCTGATTTTGTCTTCAATGGTGCTGCTGTGACCTTTCTTCTTTGACCCTTTGAATGTCTTTTATGTTTCATAAAAGTTATTTCAGAAACACTTTTGCTAACGGCGGTTTTCTGACTTGACAGCTCTTGGAGATCCATGAAATCCGTCAGCGCTGCACCAGCAGAGTGTCTGCTTTGTGTTAGTTACACACTTACCGCACTTAAAAATGCCCCATCCCATAATAACAAATAATTCTAACACAGACACTGCGCTGTTCGTGACAGTTGCAGGTCCACTAATATGTGGGAGGGGCCTTTGGATGCGCCAATGAAAATTCTTAAGTTGATATCTGTGTGATGGTTTCCAAACAGGGGGTGCCAATGGCACTGCGGACTTTGGGTCGGAGTCGGCCAGCAGCCGGGCGTGGAGGGAGCTGGCCGGCGCTCTGTGCGCCGTGGCCAGCGTGAGCCCAGGTGAGAGTAGTCGCCATCGAGGCAACCATCACCAGTATCACCATGACTACCAGGGCAGCGGTGACGAGGCCAACGACGATGGCGAGGAGGACTACATTGCCGCAGCGGAGGCAGCCATCGCGGCGCTCGGCAGCCGGGTGGATTCCCGGTGTCGGAGCTTCAGGGACTGCAAACCGCTGCTCATCCACAACTCCTCCGGGACGGCAGCGAGAGAGTTCCGCAGGGCGCCTGTCTCGGTACGCTGCAGCTTCGTGTGTTGTAGCGTTGGTCGGTTGGTGTTCTGGTCCAGACCCTACTGACTCAACAGTCGGTAAATGGACTGCAGTGAAGATGAATCCCCCCCCCCCCCCCTTTATTTATTTACTTATCAAAACTGTAGCGCCTCACACAGGCCACAGTTTGCCATTAACCAATGAAATATCTCAACCTCCACGAGAGAAATAATCATGATCCCCAGTTAAGGAACCCTTTTACTCGACTTGTCCTTTAAAAGCCAGCATAAAGTCCATGTTTTGGGTTTTTATTTGCGCTTTCACATAGCATGCACAGAGGTTCACATATCCACAGCTCCTCCTGTAGCGCCCCCAGCAGATCAAAGTATGAAGTGAACCATCTTGTAATCAACCTGAGAGAAAGCTACATAATTTAGAACACACATTCATGTTCTCCTCCGGATGAACCGTAGTAACGTTGGTATTCCTCTGGCTTTTCATCAGGGAGACTATGTGTCCAAAGCCTCAGCTGGATCCTCTTTACTGCTAATTAGCTAATGTAAGCATGCTAACATGCTAAACTGAGAAGTTGCAGATGGTAATGGGTACTAGCTCAGCACGTTGCTGATCTGCTGACACCTGTTCATGATGGCTTTTGTGTCCACATCAGTCTCCTCTGGACGAGCCGGTGGTTTTGACGGATGAAGTGATCTTCCCGCTCACCGTGTCTCTGGACAAACTCCCCGTCAGCACCCTCAAAGTCAAGGTTCGTCCCTCTGCTCTCTTCCAGCATTGTGGAGAACCAGCTTGAATGCGGATCTTAATTGTGTGGCTGTTGTCAGGTGATGGTCACGGTGTGGAAGAGGGAGGCAGAGAAGGCGGAGGTGCAGGAACTTGGCTACCTGAGCGTCCTGCAACAGCGAGAACCCACACACACCTTCAGACATGACCTGAACACCTTCAAGGCTCAGGGTACACAACACGCACAACCCATGTCCCAGCCCGTAACCCTGACCCTGAACCGAGCCTTAACACATGATCTTTGGAAGATTCTGCGTGCTACTAGTGGTACTGGCTGTGGACACAATGTGGCAGTGTGCTCCCTCCAGGAAAGGCCATGACGTTTATCGTCACATGAAACCTGCAAAAAACACAGCAGTGTGTCAGTAAAGAGACCAAAAGTTGGATGTTGAATTCCCGACAGATTTGAGGGCCACCATGACAAAATACAGCAGATGTTTACATGAAGCTTGTTGGTAAGTTTGCAACACGACAAGGAAAAGTAAGACAGGTAACGCTGGTTCGTCCAATCCACAGTGAGCACCACGCTGACCGTCCTGCCGCCTCCCACTGTCCGCTGCAAGCAGATGACCGTCTCTGGGAAGCACCTCGCCATCCTCAAAGGTAGCGCACCATCACTTCGCTCCTGTTATTATGGGATTCATTATGACAGCTTGGTCACAAAATGAAGCCAAAATATGCCGGATACCATCTTGGGAGGGGTTTGAGCGGTCAGGCAGTGGAGCCACAGCAGTTTCCACCCTAAACACTTAACTATATACTATACACTTCCTTTACTTAACTGTCTAAAAGGACAGAAACTTATTTTAGGTGTATTATGTATATTTAGTTTATATAGTTTATTTGACTAGCTCTCATGTCAGCCATCTTTCATGAGCTATTGTGCAGCCAGCCTCTAGGGGGCACTCTGGTACGTTACATCACTATGACAATCCTGGCTCCGTCACGTTACCATGTTATGTATGTATTATAGCACTGAATTAACAGCAGCGGCTCAGAATTCTTTTGTACGCCCCAAATGAAGCTGAGAGAGCCAGAAGACGTGTTTTGGTGTAGTGGAACAGTCCTGAGGGAACCATGACCTCCTCTCTCCTCCTCTCAGTGCTGAACGCCTCCTCCCAGGAGGAGGTGAGTATTCGGGACGTTCGGATTTTACCGAACCTCAACGCCTCCTATCTTCCCATGATGCCCGACGGCTCTGTGCTGCTGGTGGACAACGTGTGGTGCGTAATGCAGCTGTGTGTTTTCTCTCGTGTTTGTTACACACTGAACGTCAGGCATGAAAGTTGTATTCATGTCACGATTCATTGTTGTTTGTTAGATTATATTTTATTATAGTATCATGTTGATTACAGTTACACTTATATAACCCTAGTTCTGTTCCATTATGGTGAGTTACATCACTTTGTAATGGGGGCGTTGCCATCAGTTTATAGTGTCGACAGCTCTACGAATTAAAAAAATGAAATATAGATGTCAACATAAAAATATACATCACTTGATGTAAGTAATTAGCAAGCTAGCTAGCTACTGCCACAGCGTGTGGCTGCTACAGCTAAAATGAAATGATGCTGAGCAGGTTCGGTTATGTGATCTATTGGAGAAAGCCAAACTGTGAGGCGTGAGGGAGCTGACAATGTCAGTCCAAGCATGGCAAACAAATCCAACATCAAACAACGGTCCAGAAAACTGCACGCAAACACACGGGTAAATGATGGCACGAAGACAGGAAGGGGAACACAACCAACTGCCAAACAGAGAGACAGTGCAATGACGGACACAGAGGGAGCAGCAGGTTAGCGAGACACAGGGGAACGTGATCAGTGGGGGGCCCGAAGGGTAAAGCAGACGCAAGAGGAGAAAATTTTCAAAATAAAACCGGAAATGATAACAGACGTAACAAATGGGAGAATAAGTAGAAACCTCAAACGTTAACACAATCCACACAGATCCACCTGTGTTGTTTCTGCGAGGGCGGCTGTAAATCCTCCCCTCAGTCTGCTTTGGTGTCTTAATAGTGTTGTTTGCTCACATGGAGCGAACTGAAGCTTCTCGCTGTGGTTCCATTCAACAGGCTGCATCATGCTTGTCGTCATATTCATGTAGCCAACATGGTTTCTATCTGCGCTAGCCACCATGTTGCTATTGTTGTTTACTTGTGAAACCGTAGTAAATAGTATTTGCGCCCCCTGCTGGTTAAATTTTGTTTCAAGTCTTTTTAACGTCTTAATTGAATGGATGAGTGATATTAATTGATTAATTGATTAATTTTTTTTCAAATCACAGTGAATCGTTAACACTCTCATATTGACAGTTTACTGTGCTGTCATTATTCAATGATGTCACCTTGTTTTTCACTTCGTCCTCTGTTTACATTTTGGCATGTTCGGTGTTCTTGTTCTTGTTCATTTTGATTCTGTGACCTGAAAATAAGACACCTTCCTGCGTTCACGCTGCCTGCTCTCCCTCCGCAGCCACCAGTCAGGTGAGGTCGGCATGGCGTCTTTCTGCAGGGTGGACAGCCTCGCCGGCCGCCTTCCCAGCATGCTCAGCGCTTTGGAGGAACACGACTTCCTGTTCCAGCTTCACCTCAACGACATGCCGCTGGATGATTCCACTGAGGTCTGTGTGCTTGTCTGCTGGTTATCAGCGATTATACTCTTGATCTTTCTGTTCTCATGTTATTTTCTGGATCCAGTCTGGAGAATTTAATGTAACATGGCCCTCATGGACGTTTCTGTTCTGTCTGTTCAGGTTTCACATATCACATTTATTAAAACTACAGACTGAAATGTTGACACAGAAACTTGCGTGCCCGGTTCAGTGCTGAGCTCCGCAGGATCTCAGGTTACGTTATTTGTGACTCGTTATCGTAAAGGCTCACTGCCAGACGAGCCTTCTGTCAGAAAGCCTCCTAGGCTGACTCCTCCAGTGTCAACGCCCCCTTGTGGTCAAGATATTTGATTGTAAGTCAGCAGGATGTGTGTTTTCTTGTCCAGGGACTGGAGGTTCCTCTGGTCGCTGTGCTACAGTGGTCGACTCCCAAGATGCCTTTCACCAACTGCATCTACACACACTACAGGTGAGGACAGGCAGGAGTGAGCCTCCCAGGCCAGTCTGAGACGTCTCTCTCTCTCTCACGTGCACTGAAGCGTTCGCGGCAGTCGTATTGACATGTGATCGCACATTTAAGGTTTCAGACTCTAGTCCAGCAGAACCTTCATTAGCCAGTTGTCATAGCTAACGCCCGCGTTTATGTCCAAAACGGCTGCTGAAAAGTACAGTCGCTCCATGTGGCCCAGAGTGACAGTCATGTGACAAGAAGTCACAGTTCTGACATCATCCGATGATGGCACAGCGTGTCAGCGAATTTATTGCGGTTAAAGTGAAGGATTGTACATGAACTGACGTGTCTCCTTCCAGGCTGCCCAGCATCCGTCTGGACCGGCCGCGGTTCGTCATGACGGCCAGCTGTCCGAGCACTGTCAGGGTGAAGGAACACTTCAAGGTCAAATATGTTCTGCTCAACAACCTGCAGGACTTCCTGGCCGTTCGGTTGGTCTGGACTCCAGACGGTCAGTCTATGCGCGCTGTTGTACATTGTGTGACACTCTGTGAGAATGTGGGCGACATCATGCCACTGGCGCGGATGTCTGTGTGTTCAGGTCGTGGTCAGGGCGAGGACTCGGCGCTGTCAGCTGTGGTCTGTCACACTCCCCTCAGTAACCTCGGTCACTGTCGGAAGGGGAGCACGCTGTCGTTCAGCGTGGCCTTCCAGATCCTCCGGCCGGGGCTGTACGAGGTGCGTCGGTAACAGCAGATACTGAAGCCGAGTCACAGCCTGAATGAACTCTGACAGAACGTTTCTGTTCTCTGATGACCTGCAGCTGAGTCAGCACATGAAGTTGAAGCTGCAGTTCACGGCGTCGGTGTCCACCGCTCCGCCTGATGCTCGGCCGCTGTCACGTAAGAACGCACCACGGCTTCGCATTTCTTCCATCTTACGGCAGGCGATCGAGGAAACATCGGAGAGAAATGTTGACAATCAAATGCTCGGTGAATGTGTGGTATCAGCTGATCCGTGACCGTGTCATGTCCTCTCGCCACCACGCAGGTAAAAACAGCCCGTCCAGCCCGGCGGTCCGAGACCTGCTGGACCGGCACCAGGCCAGTCTGGGCCGATCTCAATCCTTCTCCCACCAGCAGCCGTCCCGATCGCACATCATGAGGTGGCTCGCACTCATCTTTTACCTCTTTTTACATTCAAAATCATTGAGATGACCTTAATTTGAACAGGTCTGGTGATAAAACACAAGTATTTGTTTTCCTAAAGTTTTAATTGAGCATCGAGGTCTGAGGGTTCTGCGTCTCTACAGATACTTGACTTCTGTTTTCTGTTTTCAGTGATTTCTTTTGGTGTCCTTTGGGCTCAAAGGAAGTACATATCACTGTTGTTGGAGCTTACAGTCCCGCAGTGTACTGAACTTTCATGATGCTTTGGTACCAGCATAATTCCACCACATTCATGTGAATAATACAGAAATAAGACGCATTTGGGACGTGATGTGTCACTGGTCCAAATGTCCTTCACTGGAACTTTATAATTTGTGTCTCGGTCATTTTTAGGTTGTACATAAGTAAATCGTTCAACCGTGCCTTTCAGAACCGGCAGCGCCATGGAGCGGCGTGCCATCACTCCTCCCGTCGGCTCGCCGGTCGGTCGGCCGCTTTACCTGCCGCCGCAGGACAAAACGCTGCTGTCGCTGGACAAGATCGCCAAGAGGGAATGTAAAGTCCTGGTGGTGGACCCTGCCAGCTCGGGAGCAAGAAGGCGAGGAGGGAAGGAGAGATAAGGATGCGTTGGAAGATCATTTTTTACTTTGGGAAGCGAATGTGTGACGAAGCGCAGAGGGGAGAGGAGGGGATTGTGAGCCTTACGCTGCCACACCCAACTGAAAATCTTTACTGCCGATTAACTTTTCTTCATGTGCATGACACATGATGCTTAACCCGGAGGAAACTCAAACGACAACTTAAATTCTCAGCTGACGTATTATCACACATCTGTATTATTTCCCATCGTATGAAGGACGCGCGATATGGGAGATTATTCTGAATCCTTATTTCAGTGTTAGCAGTCACAATCAGTATCAACATGCTTCAATACTTAAACACACTGACCTAAATAAAGACGGTGTCCTAAAATACCCCAGATACGAGCGCTGCCATCTTGTGCTGGCGACGTCAGGCGTCCATATCGTCCAGTAAAGATCTGCTATCAACACCTTTCACCCGCCTTTATATACGTACAGTAAATGTATATTTAATGAGTAACTAAAAGGGGCAGCGAGCGTAACCTTGTGCGCCAGCAGCAACACTTCTCTGTCCATCGCTCCAGGCTGAAAATTAATCAGCTTGTGATCTCAATCACACTGACCACATTAAAATCTGGCTATGATCTGTGCCGTGGTTTTTCAGTTGTGTTCACACCGACAGACGGGGGCGAAAACCAGACCCTGCACATGGCAGGTTCATTAAAACCAAACTGATCAGCAAATTGAACACTTCAGCCTGATAAAAACTATGTAAAGTGACAGAAACCACCTTTAGGTAAAACTGTATTTATTTATTCTTTGAGTGTTTACTTTGGTCCATTGAGGGGGAGGGGAGAGAGCCGTCATTAACTTCACAATCTTCACTATTGCTGCTGTATTATTAGTGTTTTTTAATTTCAGGAGGTTTGCCTGCACATTACAGAAAACACATACACAAATGTACATGTAAGAATTAAACATATTCCTGGTACGCTACATTCTGGAGTTTTTATATTATTTCCAACACAAGCTTGACACTTCACATGTCTGATTGTGTCCTTACTTTCATTTCCCACAGTCGAAGTTCAACCGATCCGGTTTTGTAATAGTGAAAAACAAGTCAGGGCAAAGTCGATGAGTAAGACGTTTCAACTACAAAATCAAAGTACATCAGAAATATATTACTGATAATAACACGCGTTCAGTTTCAGGATTTAAATGGATACGCTGTTCTCGATGCGCCCAGGGCTGAGGTAAAGATACGGCACCTCCAACTGGCTGCCGCGCTCCGTGATGTCACCAGAAATGGCCTGAAGTTCCGCCTGCACCTCCTCCACCAGCCTGCGGTGGGCGCCGTCTCTGAACACAGCCTCCTTGTAGTGACACAGCGGAACCTGCAGGGGGACACAGCTGAAGTGACATTGGGTCCTCCGGGTCTCACCTCTCTGACTACAGTGCAGCTAATGCTAGCTAATGTCGACTAACACCGCTGATGTCAGCTGACATCCGATTGGCTGTGACAGTTATAGGCGTGGGTGGGCGGAGCCTCACAAAGTTGAGGGCTAGCTGCGACAGCAGGGTCAGTATGGTCAGGACGCGACAGGACGAGTTCACATCTGGCAGGAAAGACAAGATGTCGTCCTCTGTCACCGCGGCTTTGACCTGCAGAGGCGGGCGCATCATGGCGGCCGGGCGGTTTGGAATCCAGAGGCCAAAGTCAAGCTGGCGGACACAAAGAGAAGAAGGTCAGACTGCGGTGCCGGATGAGGCCTTCAGGACAGCTCAGGTATCAGAACACTCTGCGTCATTGGACAGTTCAAAGACGTGTAGGAGAAAGTGTTTCTCCTGGTTTCACTCTGCTCAGTGTGATGATGTCAGGAGGTCAAGATGGACGTGACGTCAGCTTGCCTGGGAGAAGTTGACAGCGGCGTGCAGAGCGGAACTCGAGAAGATGATCATGGTGACAAACTGGGAGGCTTCTGCTCTTGTCTGGAAAGACCGTGGGAAGCCTGGAGGACGAGAGGCACAAACGGCTTCCTGTCTGATCAGTGTGACAACACCAGGACAGATTACAGAGCAAAAGCACACCTGAGTCGCGTGAGAACCCGTGTGCGTCAATGTCATCGAGCCAGAGCTGAAGCTCAGAGTCCTGCTGTACGTCTTCATCCCCGGCGTAATACAGATCCACCCAGCCGACCACAAACCTGCATCACGTGACATTCCTGAGGCGCTTTCAGACTAAAGGAACAGTTCACCCAAAACTGAAAATCCAGTCATCGACTGTGTCTGCAGATCATCCGTGGAGCGTCACGGTAGAACAGCAACGTTCTCCTGACCAGCGAGCTGCGGACTTGTTTGAGAGGTAAAGCAGGAAGGAGCCGTGGGAGAGGGAGGGCATGACCCGCGTCCCTCCGGCATCCAGCAAAATAATCCGGAGAGCACAAATAGGCTCAATTCAGACTTCAGAAAACAAAATAGGAAAATTTAATAGAAAGTAAAATAAGGTAACTTAATTAATATTTTCAATATTGATAGTTAATTTAAATTTTTTGAAGAATGAGCCGCTTCGAGAAAAGAAAATGCTGAAAGTCTCGCTTACGTCATTTAAAATCATAAAAACCTGAAGCAGAAGCAGTTCTCCAGATGAGGTGCATTTGATTACCGGTGCAGTGCGTCCCAGACTCTCAGTGCGTCCTGGGCGTAGTAGCTCTGCGGCAGCTTGTCCACGCCGCGGTCCTTCAGGTCGTCAGGGACACACAGAGAACGATAGGAAACCCTCCGAGACGCCCGGGACAGGACAACGGGTATGGCCTCCAGACCGGAGCCGACGGCCTGCGGGGACGAGACCAACACGGAAACATGACCGCACGCCACCGCGTCCATCTCTGTAGTACTCTATCGGTGCTGTTAATGGACCTTATCAAAGACGCCGCCGGCAGCCAGGAGTGAGGCTCGTGCACTTATGTTGATCTGCAGTGAAGTCCTGATGTGTGGCATCAGCAGCTGTCCACGGAAACAACCAATCAGAGTGACCCCCTGCTGGCTGGCTGCAGTACAGGTCATAACCCCCCCAATTCATATCAGTTACATTTTTAAGATGGTTTCTGTCCTTTTAACTAGTTTAGGTTCAGGTTACTGGCACCTATAGGAGTATTTCTGTTCTGATATCTGATATTGAACAATACGGACAATTTTTTAAGAATGATGCTTCAAATGAGGTTGTCAAATAATAAAGTAATAAATAATAAAACAATAAAGATGCAACAGAGGCAGAATAAAACAGAGCAGCAATGAGCCTTTGCTGACCTAAATGTCAGCAGTGCAGTGAAACTGTGACATTCACTGGAAATTGAATATAAATCACCCCATCCCTTTCTGCACTCTCTTCTTTAAAACCACATTGTTTTAATATCGGCCGATATTGATAACATATAAGCCGATACATCTGTGATAGGCCGACAGTGGCCAAACCGATATATCGGTCGGGCTCTACTTTAGACCTCAGCTGACTGGACCGTGTGACAATATCGTCACGTCACACTGATGGATGTTAATTGGCTAGTAGATGCTGTGAAAAGGAGGGGAAACATTACGACTGACAGCCGGGCTGTCATGGCGATCGATTGGGTGTGTTTATGGGCGGGGCCTGATCACTACTGTGCAGAATTTTGTCATGGCTTCATTTTGAGGAGGAAGTGGAGATGCGGTGGCCATCTTTATTTAGGTCACTGAGGCAAACAGGGAGGGCGATGTGAGGCTGTGGACCTGGTGCAGCGGGTGCGGTTCCGGGAGCTGCCGCAGCGTGGCCACGCAACACAGCTCAGCCAGCATGTGGGTCCGCAGGTAGTGGGAGGCCAACTGGTGACACTGGAAGTCTGCGCTGTGCACCCAGATCTTTGCCAGCAGCCAATCACAGCCTGCGTCGGAGGGCAGGAAGACCGGGTTCTGAGGACCGGGTCTCTGCTGCAGCTGAAGAAGGGAAATCATCGACTGACTGCTAATTGTATTAATGCATTTATCTGGTAGCTTTACCTACTATACAAGTTATGTGGTGTACTTAAGTAACCGTGGTCAGCAGCGTTATAGGTCAAAGGTCAACATGAGGAAAACTCCCAATAATTCCCATTTGTTAACATTGGCTGAGATTTCAAACAGTCTCATCACTATCAGAGGTCAAGCAGTCTGCTTGTGCCTTTCAGCACGTATGTTCGGTGTCAGGATTCAATCCCAAAGTCAAGTCACAACACGAGGTCATTTTTAACTAAAAATATTTTTTTCAATTTTACAGCAGTACAAAATGGACATTTTTTTTCATTTTCCTGGTCTTTCCCCCTGTAAGTGAAGGCTGGGCCTCTGTGTTGGCAGATGCTCTCCGAATACTTGCATTGAATTAATTTATTTTATTAAAAACGGTCGACATCCACTCTGATATCCTCCTCAGCAGATTGGAGCTCACCTGGATGGCGATGGGGAGCAGCTGTCCCTGCGGGTTCAGGTGGAGGAGGCACAGCGGAGCAGACAGGTACGTCTGCTTCCCGTTGATCACATTCGCTGGGACGTCGTCCAAAACCTCATAGTCCAACAGGTAGACGGTCCCTTTCTGTCACACGGAGACAGTGCAGCTGTGACGAAGCGCCCTGCTGAAGAGCAGCTGCAGCTCAGGGTGGGTCATGCGCACCTGTAGCTCCTGCTCGAGGGAGGAGCCTCCAGGCAGGAAGGGGCGGAGCATGTCAGAAGTGATGGCCAGGTTGGGAGGGAGGAGGCGGGTCTGGCGCAGCAGCAGAGGGTTGCAGCCGTTCAGACACTGGTAGCCGAAGTACCAGTCGTCCATCCAGTGAGCGTGAACGAACCCTGAGAGAGATCAACAAACCTTCAGTCATCGCCGACCACTTCCTGCACTCACCGAAGCCCTCTAACGCTGACATCATGCCAAATCACCACAGACATCTGTGCTCTCTCCTTCTCTCAGTTAGCTGCTGACGCACTCTCGCCACACGCCGTCCGGTGACTTACTGGCGGTGCTGTTCTGGTGTCCGCTGAGGGCGAAAGCCGTCTCCAGGTCCTTGAAACTCTTCCAGGCCTCCGCTTGGCCCTCGAAGCCCTTCAGGTAGAGCAGGTTATGGACTGGACTGAAGACAAACAGACACACTCATCTCCCCAGCAGAGTCTGGTTCTAGTTCTGTCCCAGCCTGACTACACTTCCACCACAATGCACATTTGCAGTGTTTCTTCACCTGGTTTGTATGTAGCTGAGGTTCGGCCCGAGTTCTGCCGGACTGTTCAGGTCGACACAATGTGGAGCGCCATCGACGTACTGACGCCACCTGCAACAGCGGCAAAGTAAGAGAGGTGAAAGGCAGCGTTGTTTTGTAACAACTGCTTAAACGCTGATGGACTCTCACAAAATGTCTGTGAAGATTCTCAGTCATCCTGGTCATGGTAGTTTTAGTGTTTCTTCTGAATGCAACCGGACTTCTTGTTCATCATTAACATTTTCACAATATTTCATGAGTTTAAATTTTTTTGTGATTCCACTCACTGTTTTTATTCCAAATTTGAAATGTGGACAGAAACCCACGTAAACCAACAGCGCAGCAACCAGGGCACCAGTTTTCATTGGCATGCTAAAACCATTCCATTGAAAACTGCATTAGCTAGAAACTACTCATGCATTTGCCAAGAGCAGCAGTGAAGGTTGCTGGGTGACAGCAACGTGCACCAGGCTCGAGCTCCGCGGTGTTTGTAGGCAACACCTCTAGTGGATGAAGATGAAGTGACATGAAGCTAAAACCTTTTGAGACTCGTTTCCAATCAGCCCATCTCACGGCATTTCTCTGCCGCTGCAGGACAGCAGGACGTGCATTATTTAATGTAACGTGAGGATCCTTTCCGAGGTCAGCAGCCCGCAGGACAGCACCAGTCGAGCACTCCCACAAAGGCAAACATGTCCACAGGGGACACATCCGAAGCCCAGGAAGCAGGCAAAGATTAGAAAGACGCAAGGTGTGAAGACACAAGGTGTGAAGAGCGAGGTTAAATGAGTCAGGAGAAATGAAGGTAATCCAAAAAGGTGGAAAGAGCAATGAGCACCGGGGGCTTTATTCTGACATCCCAACAATTCCAACGACACCCAACGAGTTCGCAGTTTCACCTGATGAGCTTCTGTTGACGTTGCAGCTGCGCAAGTCGCTGCTTCCTCAGCGTCTCCTCAGTTTCGTCCTTCAGCAAACACACTGAGGACGAGTGACAGTAACGATCATGTCCATGACTGAGCAGAATACTAATGTTAATATTAATTCAAATAAAATAAAAACATCTTTGTATTTGGATATACGATACTCTTATATAGGATGAGATTTCTGTGGATGTGCCCTCACTGACAGCTGGTAAAAAACATAACGTTATTCAACAGTTCTGGTGAAACTGGTTCAGATGTTAAGGAGAAAATGTTTTCCCTCTGGTGTCCTCCATCACTTGTTGCTGAGGTAACCGCTAACAGCTACTAATCGTATGGCGGCAGAACACAACCTGTGAGTTGGACAGCCGGGAAGGGCCGATGGGTTGACATGTTACAGCTGCTGTGAGACAGTTACCACTAACTCGGTTCGCTGTCGTAAACAGTCCCGTTAGCTAACTTAGCCTTGGGTCCAGGAGCCAAACCCAGCAAGACCCCTGAGGTCAAACTGGCCTCTGTCAGCGTCATCTTACGTTTTCCACTTCGCAGCTCTATGTCACCATCTTGTGCCCGCAGCCATTTGTCACATGGAAAGACCTGCACCTGTGGAGTCTCAGGCCTGTCTCTCAGCCTGCAGACCTCCACCCGGCTGCAGCGCCAGGCCAGGTTTGGGAATCCGTTCCGAGCCTCCAGGTGAAGCCGGATCAGGAGCAACTGGCCCAGAGACCCGTTGGCCTGGACCAAAACCGGACACGACTGTCAGGATAGAGGAAGCGGTTGTGACTGGGAGCAGTTTTAGGAGCTTCCATCATTTCACTCGGTCTTGTTCAGCAGATGGACTTAACGGTCACAGTGAGATTTTCAGATTTTTAATTTATTCACGTCAGCCAATAAGAAGAAACTCACCGATCCAGGCAGGAGATGACTGTCACCCTCATTCACTCTGAAGGGCGGAGTCTCCCCCTGTGAGCCAATCAGAGTGAGCCACAGGTGGTTGAAGGTTCCACAGGTGGGACCAGGTGAGGTGTGGACGGTCACCTCGAACTGCTGGCAGGAAGCCATCGTGCTGCTGTGGAATATCTGAACTCGGAAATGTCCCTCTGTAAATTAAAAGTTTGTTCTTGCTCAACTCTATAGAGGATACGGCTTCGTTAGTTTTTACTTTATCCTAACAGCACCTAAAGGCCGGAGCGCCTGAGTCCTGACGCTGCTGGAGCACAGAGGTGTTCAATGAGGATAAAAACTAACACCAGACCACCGTCAGCACCATCACGTGGTTGTAAATCCATCATTTGGGTAGAATCAAATTGCAACAACTGTCCAAAATCCATATCCATAATATCAAACAATAATAAAAATGGTAGAATGAACAATAGTGAGTGGATGGACTTTGTAGATGTTTAATGGTAAAGCTGTTAATTACAACGCTGGAACAAAATGTGACAGCTTTTAAAAACTGCTCCAAAGGCTTCATAGTTCGTGAGATTATAGTGGCTGTTTTGTACAGTATTTGTGCTCATGTTGATACTAGAGGAAGGGTAATTTCTTCTGATATCATATTTCGGTGTGTTCAGCATCATTTGCTTCGTTTTGAAGTTGGTAAGGGAGGAAAATGAAAGTCTGCTTTCTGTTGAAAAGCCGAAGCCATAATTTAATATTGGATCCCAAATCTTGTCTGCAGGACTCCTGAGCTTGTTTGTGTGTCTGATATTTGACTTGGAAATGAGTGGTGGCACTGTGTCACATGACACATGTGCACCTGCAGAAACAACTTCAGAGAAGACAACAACGCTGCACTGTTTTAAAGGTCATTTCCTTCTTCTGTTGGTTCCTGCTCTTTATTTACAGCAGAGAAACCCAACAAATAATCCAACAAAACCCACAAAGCAGCACTTTGACCACTTTAGTTTTGATTGGGACGTTCTGATAAATCTCAAGTAACAAACTTCTCTCAGCTCTTTTTGAGTATTTTAAACATTTTGTGCTGTCGTCTGTCTGAGGTTTTTCTGCGAGAACAGCAGAGTTTAACCTAAATATTCATTCTTCATCCCTCACATTTATTAAGTAACTTAACAGACCTGCTAACACAGCAGCACTAAGTGTTCCTGCAGTGGAAACGAACTAACCCGGCTGCAAATACAGACCATTAATACCTATTACGGGGTCTTCGGCGACAGGAAGGATCCCTGTTCTTTTCACAGATCTACTTGTCAAGTGGAAAATCAGACCAGTCACATCACTTTGAAGTTTTTATACCCTTGTTTATGACTGCTTCCTCAGAATTATTCTAAAGATTTCTACAAGACAAAATTGATTTTTCACATCAGGTTGGATTGCAGAGACAATTTCAGACATCAGCCTCAGCTGAAATGTGCTTGGAATACTTGAGACCTTTCTGTCGAAGTTTCCTGATGTATGTTAGTGATAAAAGTGAGGAAAAAAGCAAGAAATAAGCAGATCGTTCACCTGAATTAATATGACCGTTATTACAGCTCCTTGTGTCGTTTCTTGTGTTAAATCAAACAGAAATCATACCTGTAGAGTGACACTCGTCTCTGTGATGCTGATGTGTTGACAGGCAGCTGCAAACAGGACACCTGACGTTATTTCAGAGCCCCGCCCACTGCAACACCTCCACTTCCTGTCGGTTGAACACCAGAGCTTTAGTACCGAAGACCAGGAACCACTCGCTTTTTACCGCAACCACAAACTTTGTCATGTACCAAAACCTAAAACGTCCATTTAGAGACAGTGAAATTCCCGTTACTCCCCTGGTGAAGTTTCGCAGGTGTTTTTAGCGGAGGGCCGCGTCCGTGCCTGACCGCACTGAGCTTCCCGGCTGCCCGCGTCGAGGCTCCGCCAACGAGCTCTTCTTCCCCAGTCTGAGGCGACTCTTCAAGCCGAGTTACCTCCAGCGGGAATAACTGAATCAACATAACGTCACGAAGAGTCTAACCCTGACAGCTAAACGTCAGGTTGTGTTGTCAATTATTAGCATTAATTAGCGTTTCCTGTCCGCGCTGGGGCTTTCTGCGGAACTAATCTCACTAATCATATCTAGAATTCTCACAATGTTCAACGTTGTGTTCCCCGTGACATTAAAACGGAAGGTTGTGGAAGTTACGCCGTCGTGACACCGTGCGGGATGACCGTGTGAAGGGGTCCGGTGGACGGTAAAAGGTGGAGATGCCGGGGATTGAACCCGGGGCCTCATACATGCGAAGCATGCGCTCTACCACTGAGCTACATCCCCACATGACGCAAACTGCGTTTCCGCCTGGATTCATATGTGTTCGACTGGTTGTCAAGGAAACATTGGAGAGATTCTGTCTTTCAACTGGCTTAGGAACGGCTTCGTGTCCCCCGGGAGGAATTGGTGGAAGTGGGCGGGGAGCAGATCGTCTGGATCTGCCTGCTCAAACTGTTGCCCCCGCGACCCGGATAAGCGGCACAAAACGAAACGAAATGAAACGAAACAACCTACATGTGGAATCTTATCCCGCGTTGTTCTTCTGTTCTTGATAAATACAGACATTTTACAATACATTTTCCCAAACGTCCCAAAGTTCGTACCAATACTATACATCCGCAGTTTTAGGAGCCTATTTTTCTGCCACAGCGCCCCCTACCGATTTGAATGGCCGCAAACGTTTAAAAATCCACGTGAAAAAACAAACAAACTGTAATTTAACCCAAATCACATCTTCGATCGGATTGTTGCCTGTTGACAGATAATAAGCCCAAAAAAAAACCCAAAACACATCTCTGAAATGTCTATACTAAAAACCCGGCATCGTTTTCTTCCGGTAAAACCATAAGTCACATGAAATAATATCACCAAGTACGAGCCAATTTTCCACCAATAATGTCATCAATCAATCTTCAGCGTTCTGCGGAGTTCAGCAGAGCTCAGACCCTTCCTGCTCTTCCTGCTGGGAGGCGACGGTGCACTGCACTACTTGATTAATTAGTAATTATTATATTTTTAAAGGTCGATTCACCCAAATACTCCTTGGTTCATTCAAGTATTAAAGGTTTTACTTTACCTTGAAATCTAACTTGGTTGCCAAGATATGAATGGACAGTTTCCATGTAAAAATGAGACCAAGAAAGACATCTGAGATATGATACAAATGAAACTTGAAATAATACTGATGTTTCAAAAAGGCTTTAATGTCCGTGGCTTAATGAGAACCTTTTTAGACTTCATTGAACGCCTGGAACACACGCGAAGCTGGCGAGAAAGAAAAAATAAAACACAAATTTTCTTAGTATAGAGGTTTAAAATGTCTCCCTTTTCTTAATCCTTTTACCTTAAATTATAATGACAGTCGCTTCGTCTACAGTATATTGTTATCATATTTATCCACGTTTTTAACTCATATCAGCATAACGTTGCATTAATATACACGAAATACAGCTTCATAAAACCTCCCTTCATATAAAATCCAGTGCAATAATCACAAATTACATAAGAAAAAGCTTTTCATGCAGATGAAATCTCCACACAACAATGCAACGCTAATAACAACAGGGCTGCTGGCAGCGTGCTAACAAAACTATGAAATTAATTGGACATTAGAGAGTAAGTCAAACCGCTCAAATTATAAAACGAAACATTAAGTCTGGTCCCTCTCTTTGTCACATGTACAAATTAAGAATCGAAGCAACAGAAAGGCACGAGCTGCGATGGCCGAGTGGTTAAGGCGTTGGACTTGAAATCCAATGGGGTCTCCCCGCGCAGGTTCGAACCCTGCTCGCAGCGACCAACTTTTCTTTATATTAATACCACCGAGTTCTGAACGCAGCTTTAAAGACCTGCCTGTCTGCTGGCAGAGTGATGTATCTCACAGCGTCACACAGATGGTCTGTGTGTTGTTCAGACTGTTGTTTCTCACGACAGCCATGAAGTGTCAGCAGGGTTCCGGATTTGAGGTTGTCATGGTAACGTCTCCGTCAGTCTGTGTAACAGCTGTGTAACAGGCAGAGTGTTACACAGCTGTTACGGAGGTATGAAACCGAGCCTGAGTTTCATTCAAAGGCAGCAAATGACGCAGCCTCGAACACAGCTTCTCTACTCCACCAGAGGGCAGTATAGGCTGCACACCGCTGCTGGGTCGTTAGCTCCTGCGAGCTGTTCTGTAGCTATTTTAGACCTAATATTTAGACAAAAATACTTATTAGTCTAAGTCATGTTATTTTTAACATTTTAGTCACTTTTTGTTGGGTCCTATGAGTTTTCATCTTCCTTTGCCATTTCTGCTTCACATTCTCTGCACATTACCGCATTGTGTGCATCGTTTGGCTCTTCTTCCACACAGCATGAGCCAATCACGCGCCGCCTTCCTCCTTCGTCGTGAACAGGTTGTATAACGGAGACTTGTGAAGATTAAATTACAGCAAAAATCCCTTTTTTACAAGTGGTGTCCTTTAAGCTGTCTGGTCCCGGTCGCGTTTCCCACCGCGCCCACAGTGACTCCACTCTGGGATATGAGGTCACCGTATGGGCAGCTGTATTCCCGCTAGCGCCACGGCTAACTGAGCTAACAGTCGTTAAAGCTACAGCAGCTGCTGGTCCCAAAATTGAGCTTGAAAGGTGAGCATTTTTAGTTGGTGAGGATATGATGGGAATTTAGCTGTGTCGGCGGCGGGTTTGTGTTCTCTGAGTGCATCCTTTCTTTTTTACTGTAGCTCTAAAAGAGGTTCTAACATTTGTTAAAAACCAGTTCAGGACCTCGGGGCTCCAGACGACCTGTATGACCTTCACATGTCAGACAGGCATCGATTTTTACAGACATTTCTCCCGTGTATGAATTTTCCAGTTATTTTTGAACGTGCAGTGGAAAGAAAGCACGCTGTGAGCGCATGCTGGCTTCCTCCTTCTGACAGCTGGCTGCTTAACTTCACACTGCTCAAACAGCATTTTGCCTCGTTTACGTAACAACATGGAGATGCATCCATTTTCCTCCATTTATTATGTATGACAGGTTTGGTGTCTGAGTGTGAGAGAGAGAGAGAGAATGTGTGTGAAAGAGAGAGAGAGACAGAGAGAGAGTGAGAGAGAGAGAGAGAGTGTGTGTGAAAGAGAGAGAGAGACAGAGAGAGAGTGTGAGAGAGAGAGAGAGAGAGAGAGAGCCCCACGGCCACCTCCATTTCCATCCTGTCTGTGTTGAAGTAGGAAAAAGGGAGAAAGAGAGAGAGAGAGAGAGAGAGAGAGAGAGAAGCATTAACGGCAGGAGGAGGGAGGAGGGAGGCTGAGGAGAGAGAGGGAGGAGGCTGTGAAGGAGGGCGTCCGGCAGGGATGAGAGTATTTATAGGTGGAGAGATGAGGAGATAGGATGACAGTGAAGCGAGGGAGGGAGGAGAGAGAGAAAAATCCAGACACAATAAGAAGACAAGGAAGACAAAGAGGAAGAGAGGGCGAGCGAGAGACCATGCTGAGGAGGAAGAGGAGCGTGTCGTTCGGAGGATTCGGCTGGTAAGCGTGTGTGTGTGTGTGTGTGTGTGTGTGTGTCTGTGTGATGGACGGCTGAATGATCTCATCACATCTCACTCACACTTTCGGGGTCTTTGAGTTCATTTCCAGCCTGAGCTGCAACAAAGTGACATCATGGTGACATCACAGCCTGAAACAAATCCAAAATGAGTCCTTTAAATTTGTTTGTTTGTTTTCTGACCTGCTGGGCTTCAAGCCGAGGAGACATCTGGAATTTATGTTTATTCCAGCGGGATTTGGTTGAGAGTTTGCAGTCGTCAGCGAGGCACACTTGTTTGTCTCTGTCCCGCGAGTCGACTGGTGATGAAGGAAAATGTTTTAGTGACTCGCTGATGATGAGAAAAGATTGTAAATAAACATGGCTGAAGTTGAAACTTGACATTTTTCAGGGAGGTTTGGTGGAAAACTTGCGTTTACGTATGTGAAGCCTCCAGGTCTGACCTGCACTGAAGTGACATCACAACTCCCCAAAATCTAAAAATATATTTTTTATTTAATCTTAATTTAATGGTCACGCAGTGTGGTCAGTTCATTCTTCGTCAGGGTGAGACTCTATTTGAGTGGTTTGTCCCACTGCGGTTAAAGATGGTAAGAAATGTTTAAAAAATTAACATGACTGAAGTTAAAGTGTGACTTTTTTGACTGGGATTCGGTTGGAATCCGCTGCAGCTGAGCCGTAATGTTCAAACACAGAAAGTCAGTAAATCATTTTACCACCGAAGATGGAAAGACTCTTCCATACTGTCCAACCTTTGAGCTCAGAGCTGCACTACAATGACATCGTCAGTGACATCACAGCTCCCCCAAAATTTGTCTTTTGTTTTCTGATCAGCTGTGTGAGAAACAGGTTGAAAATTGAGTTTAAAGTGGGCTTTTTTTTGAATGGGGTTTGGTTCAAAGCTCACCAGTAAGTCAGGACTGTTGGAATGTTTCTTCTCTTCGGCAGATCTGCCGAGCGTCACGTGACACACGGTGGGCAACTGTTCCTCCCTGTGTGACGCTCAAACGCTAGTTTCAAAATGGCGGCAGCTGATGTTTTAGATCTTTGATCTGTTTGTGACCAGGCGCCAAACTGACACATGTAGCTGCTCGCTGTTCACGCCTCAATGTGCGGAAACTCTGACGCAACTTATCTTTTCAATCATTCACTCTCTCTTCTTTCCTCTCATCTGCGTCTTACACACCTCATTTATCCATCCACCCTTATTTGCCCCCACATCTCCCTCTTCCAGACCTCCTCCCATGCATCTTTATTCTGCCACGAATCTCCTTCCAGATTTCCTCCTTGCTTCCATCTTTGCTTCCGCACATCCCTATTGCCTTCTTTTATCCTATTTCTCATTCCAGCATCCAGCAGCTTCTCTCTTTGTAAATTTTCTCTCCATCCGCTTCTCTTCCTCCTCCTGCTTTCCCTCCATGTTTACCTTTGCCGCCTTTCTCCTCCTCCTCCTCCCGCCCAGTAAAGCCTGCCACCGCCATCGCAGCGTGCTCACCAGTGTTAGCACCGCTCTACTCAATAACGCAGGAGCAGCTTCAGGGCCGCTGCAGGAGCATTTTTTATCCAACTCTTCTTCTCCTTCAGCTCTGAGGTTCGTTCTGCAGCTGAATCAAAACACAAAATGCTGAGTCAGCACTTCTCAATTAACCCTCTGGCGTGCTGCTAATGTCGTTGGCTCAAAGTGCACCGGGCTCAACTCATCGCCGCCGTAAAGACGGCAAGAACCATTCAGTTTGGTGTGAGATGGCTCAGGGAGATACATCTCGGCTTGGCTCGGAAATATCTGGCGCTCGCGACGCAGATCAGCCGAAAGCTTCAGAGTCGTGACAGTTTGTACACAGGTGATCATGGATCAGTGCAGCAGAGCTCTCAGACGTATCCAGTTCAAAACACAGGTAGAATCAGAGCTGGTGGCACCGAAACGTCTTCTACAGGTGGACATTCATTTACACGACGGTGGCGTGTTCGGAGCCTGAAAAACCAGGTTCCAGAATGAGAGCACACTGATGGGACATGGGAACTACCAGCGGCATGTTCGGAGCCTGTTAGGATTCAGCTCGGTGTGTAATTGTAGCATGTTAACTCCAGAAGAGGCAGCAAACCCAGCGATGGTACAGAAAACTCCTTTTGTCTGTGCGAGGCTACAAACTTTAGCATCAGCCAAGTTTTCAGTTGTTTTCTGCCTCTATGTGACCGTTTTCACAGCGCTGCTGTCCAAATGTGGATTTTTTTTAAATGCAAAGGAAAAACTTATCCATTTCTTCTTGGAGCCTCACTAACACAAAGATGACACACGAGAGAAACCTGCTAGAACGGCAAAATCGTAACAAACAGCTGAGAGAACAGATGCGCTCATCACTACAGGCTCTCCGTCCTCCCAACATCCATATTCTGTATTCTCACTTTTTATCTTGTTTTTGTCTCTGCTCTTTATTCTATGTACTTTATTTCATTTTTTTTAATTTTTAATTTTATTTTTTTTGGGTTTTTTTCTGTAATTGTTGATGAATGTCGTGAATGTGACACATATCCCTCAGGGGACAGTAACATTTATCCGTCTCTTTAACTTGACGGTCCTGACAGGAAAAGTGTGAAAATCACTGAAAATTACTCCAAATCTGAATCTAATCCTAAATAATTCATTAAAAAGGAAACTGTGGCAGAGAAAGCTTGAACACTTGTTGTATTTTACTGAGCTGTTCCTCAGCTGGCGCTGAAGCTGAGGTCCGGGCCCAGTGTGGCCCCGAGCTGTGCTCCAGGAAGGCAGATGGTTGTGTTTAGGAACCTGGAGGACTATCGGCTGTGTGTGTGCGTGAGCAGGTCCAGCAGTATAAATGTGTTATTTATGACCTGTGGGAGTTACGTTGAGGCTTTTAAACTGGAGCGATCTCCCTCTCTCACTTTCCATCTCCCTCCTCCTCCTCCTTTGTGTTCCTGCCTGCAGTGTTAATGGTCACGGCTGAGTTAAATATCTAATCTCACAGCTCAAGGGCAGGTTATGTCTTCATGTGGACACGCTGTATCCTGTACAAACATCATCAACATCAGTACATGAGGTTGTCGTTACACGTCGCAGTGACGTTTCCTGAAAACGTGACCAACGTCATCGTCACCGAGAGTTCTGAGACATGAAAGGACAGCGTCAGGTGGAGCGTTTATCATGTGAGGGTTGTCACGTGACCAGCATCCAAAATCGGTTTAGTTACATCATCGTGTGACGTGAGACCAAAAAATGAACTTTTTCTACGCAAGATGTGGTCGCTCGTCTCCAGGAGGAAAGTCCATCTGAGTGTGGACTCTCCTCGCTCTTTGCTATGTCTTTTCCGTCGGTCTCACTTCTAAAATGACGTGAGAAAAGATTCATGCAAACAAGAAGTAGCATGAAAATAAATTTGAATGTTCTAAGACACTATGTGTGCACCCCCCCAAACAGGTTCCGTCCATGAAGGTCTCAGTCGCCTCACAAAAGAACATCACAAGAGCCCAAATGATGAGACCCTGGCGTCTCTCCTACGTCTCACCTACGTCTCTCATACGTCTCACCTACGTCTCTCATACGTCTCTCCTACGTCTCTCATACGTCTCTCATACGTCTCACCTACGTCTCTCATGCATCTCTCCTACGTCTCACCTACGTCTCACCTACGTCTCTCGTACGTCTCACTTACGTCTCACCGGCGTCTCTCATACGTCTCACTGACGTCTCACCTAAGTCTCACTTACGTCTCACTTACGTCTTTCATACGTCTCACCTACGTCTCTCGTACGTCTCACTTACGTCTCACCGGCGTCTCTCATACGTCTCACTGACGTCTCACCTAAGTCTCACTTACGTCTCACTTACGTCTTTCATACGTCTCACCTACGTCTCTCGTACGTCTCACTTACGTCTCACCGGCGTCTCTCATACGTCTCACTGACGTCTCACCTAAGTCTCACTTACGTCTCACTTACGTCTTTCATACGTCTCACCTACGTCTCTCGTACGTCTCACTTACGTCTCACCGGCGTCTCTCATACGTCTCACTGACGTCTCACCTAAGTCTCACTTACGTCTCACTTACGTCTTTCATACGTCTCACCTACGTCTCTCGTACGTCTCACTTACGTCTCACCGGCGTCTCTCATACGTCTCACTGACGTCTCACCTAAGTCTCACTTACGTCTCACTTACGTCTTTCATACGTCTCACCTACGTCTCTCGTACGTCTCACTTACGTCTCACCGGCGTCTCTCATACGTCTCACTGACGTCTCACCTAAGTCTCACTTACGTCTCACTTACGTCTTTCATACGTCTCACCTACGTCTCTCGTACGTCTCACTTACGTCTCACCGGCGTCTCTCATACGTCTCACTGACGTCTCACCTAAGTCTCACTTACGTCTCACTTACGTCTTTCATACGTCTCACCTACGTCTCTCGTACGTCTCACTTACGTCTCACCGGCGTCTCTCATACGTCTCACTGACGTCTCACCTAAGTCTCACTTACGTCTCACTTACGTCTTTCATACGTCTCACCTACGTCTCTCGTACGTCTCACTTACGTCTCACCGGCGTCTCTCATACGTCTCACTGACGTCTCACCTAAGTCTCACTTACGTCTCACTTACGTCTTTCATACGTCTCACCTACGTCTCTCGTACGTCTCACTTACGTCTCACCGGCGTCTCTCATACGTCTCACTGACGTCTCACCTAAGTCTCACTTACGTCTCACTTACGTCTTTCATACGTCTCACCTACGTCTCAGCTACGTCTCTCATACGTCTCACCTACGTCTCTCATACATCTCTCATACGTCTCTCCTACGTCTCACCTACGTCTCTCATACGTCTCACCTACGTCTCTCATACATCTCTCATACGTCTCTCCTACGTCTCACCTACGTCTCTCATACGTCTCACCTACGTCTCTCATACATCTCTCATACGTCTCTCCTACGTCTCACCTACGTCTCTCATACGTCTCACCTACGTCTCTCATACATCTCTCATACGTCTCTCCTACGTCTCACCTACGTCTCTCATACGTCTCACCTACGTCTCTCATACATCTCTCATACGTCTCTCCTACGTCTCACCTACGTCTCTCATACGTCTCACCTACGTCTCTCATACATCTCTCATACGTCTCTCCTACGTCTCACCTACGTCTCTCATACGTCTCACCTACGTCTCTCATACATCTCTCATACGTCTCTCCTACGTCTCACCTACGTCTCTCATACGTCTCACCTACGTCTCTCATACATCTCTCATACGTCTCTCCTACGTCTCACCTACGTCTCTCATACGTCTCACCTACGTCTCTCATACATCTCTCATACGTCTCTCCTACGTCTCACCTACGTCTCTCATACGTCTCACCTACGTCTCTCATACATCTCTCATACGTCTCTCCTACGTCTCACCTACGTCTCTCATACGTCTCACCTACGTCTCTCATACATCTCTCATACGTCTCTCCTACGTCTCACCTACGTCTCTCATACGTCTCACCTACGTCTCTCATACATCTCTCATACGTCTCTCCTACGTCTCACCTACGTCTCTCATACGTCTCACCTACGTCTCTCATACATCTCTCATACGTCTCTCCTACGTCTCACCTACGTCTCTCATACGTCTCACCTACGTCTCTCATACATCTCTCATACGTCTCTCCTACGTCTCACCTACGTCTCTCATACGTCTCACCTACGTCTCTCATACATCTCTCATACGTCTCTCCTACGTCTCACCTACGTCTCTCATACGTCTCACCTACGTCTCTCATACATCTCTCATACGTCTCTCCTACGTCTCACCTACGTCTCTCATACGTCTCACCTACGTCTCTCATACATCTCTCATACGTCTCTCCTACGTCTCACCTACGTCTCTCATACGTCTCACCTACGTCTCTCATACATCTCTCATACGTCTCTCCTACGTCTCACCTACGTCTCTCATACGTCTCACCTACGTCTCTCATACATCTCTCATACGTCTCTCCTACGTCTCACCTACGTCTCTCATACGTCTCACCTACGTCTCTCATACATCTCTCATACGTCTCTCCTACGTCTCACCTACGTCTCTCATACGTCTCACCTACGTCTCTCATACATCTCTCATACGTCTCTCCTACGTCTCACCTACGTCTCTCATACGTCTCACCTACGTCTCTCATACATCTCTCATACGTCTCTCCTACGTCTCACCTACGTCTCTCATACGTCTCACCTACGTCTCTCATACATCTCTCATACGTCTCTCCTACGTCTCACCTACGTCTCTCATACGTCTCACCTACGTCTCTCATACATCTCTCATACGTCTCTCCTACGTCTCACCTACGTCTCTCATACGTCTCACCTACGTCTCTCATACATCTCTCATACGTCTCTCCTACGTCTCACCTACGTCTCTCATACGTCTCACCTACGTCTCTCATACATCTCTCATACGTCTCTCCTACGTCTCACCTACGTCTCTCATACGTCTCACCTACGTCTCTCATACATCTCTCATACGTCTCTCCTACGTCTCACCTACGTCTCTCATACGTCTCACCTACGTCTCTCATACATCTCTCATACGTCTCTCCTACGTCTCACCTACGTCTCTCATACGTCTCACCTACGTCTCTCATACATCTCTCATACGTCTCTCCTACGTCTCACCTACGTCTCTCATACGTCTCACCTACGTCTCTCATACATCTCTCATACGTCTCTCCTACGTCTCACCTACGTCTCTCATACGTCTCACCTACGTCTCTCATACATCTCTCATACGTCTCTCCTACGTCTCACCTACGTCTCTCATACGTCTCACCTACGTCTCTCATACATCTCTCATACGTCTCTCCTACGTCTCACCTACGTCTCTCATACGTCTCACCTACGTCTCTCATACATCTCTCATACGTCTCTCCTACGTCTCACCTACGTCTCTCATACGTCTCACCTACGTCTCTCATACATCTCTCATACGTCTCTCCTACGTCTCACCTACGTCTCTCATACGTCTCACCTACGTCTCTCATACATCTCTCATACGTCTCTCCTACGTCTCACCTACGTCTCTCATACGTCTCACCTACGTCTCTCATACATCTCTCATACGTCTCTCCTACGTCTCACCTACGTCTCTCATACGTCTCACCTACGTCTCTCATACATCTCTCATACGTCTCTCCTACGTCTCACCTACGTCTCTCATACGTCTCACCTACGTCTCTCATACATCTCTCATACGTCTCTCCTACGTCTCACCTACGTCTCTCATACGTCTCACCTACGTCTCTCATACATCTCTCATACGTCTCTCCTACGTCTCACCTACGTCTCTCATACGTCTCACCTACGTCTCTCATACATCTCTCATACGTCTCTCCTACGTCTCACCTACGTCTCTCATACGTCTCACCTACGTCTCTCATACATCTCTCATACGTCTCTCCTACGTCTCACCTACGTCTCTCATACGTCTCACCTACGTCTCTCATACATCTCTCATACGTCTCTCCTACGTCTCACCTACGTCTCTCATACGTCTCACCTACGTCTCTCATACATCTCTCATACGTCTCTCCTACGTCTCACCTACGTCTCTCATACGTCTCACCTACGTCTCTCATACATGTCACCTACGTCTCTCATACGTCTCACCTACGTCTCTCATACGTGTCACTTACGTCTCTCATACATGTCACCTACGTCTCTCATACGTCTCACCTACGTCTCTCATACATGTCACCTACGTCTCTCATACTTCTCACCTACGTCTCTCATACGTCTCACCTACGTCTCACCTACGTCTCTCATACGTCTCACCTACGTCTCTCATACGTCTCACTTACGTCTCACCTACGTCTCACCTACGTCTCACCTACGTCTCTCATACGTCTCACCTACGTCTCACCTACGTCTCTCATACGTCTCACCTACGTCTCAGAGCTTTTCAACATGTGCACCTGCTCGGCAACAGTTTGTCATGTTTCAGCCTCATCATTTCTTCCCCATGTATGTGAGCCAAATCCACAGAGGTCATCGGAGAGCCTGCGTGCCTGCTGCGTGCCGCGCAGAATCCCAGCATGCACTCAGCTGACACGCACGTACCTCACAGAGTCACTGTTTCCTCCACTTTAAACCACAGACGACATTAAAATGAGAGGCAGCCGGTTCCGTGTTTGTTCCGCACGTTGGCTGTGATTTATGCCGCCGAGCACGCACGTTTTACAGCTGCCGTGTGTGTGATTTACTGCTGCAGCACTTGAATAAAGAGTGTTTTTGTTGCTGTGGGCTCACACACACACACAGTCACAAAGGTTAACAGAGAATTTAGATGTAAATCTCTTTCCCACCTCAGTAGTGTGTTAATGTGCTTCCTGTTGGCAGAGGCTGTTGAGTGCACTGTTAATAACCCGTCTGTCTGTCTGTCCGCAGGATTGATAAGTCCACCGTCAGCGCTCTGCGAGCTCGGTGAGTAACAGCCCCCCATCACATGACACACAGTCACACAGAATGCAGAAGTGGCCGAGAGCTGAGGGGTCCTGATGGATGATGCTTCATCTCTTGGCTCACCACATGTCAGGAGTGTCCAGCACCCTTGAAAAAAAACCCAAATCTGTATAGTTATAACTTTAGAAATGTAGCTAACGTTTGTGTTGATGTTCTGATGTGCAGCTGTCAGCTGATTTGGCTGACATTGGCCGGTTGCCACGGTGACGCATACGGTTTATTTGTACTTGACCATCTGTTTGTGACTGACATGTTGAATCTGCTGCTTTCTTCCTGTCAGTCACTGTGGGCACAGACACACACACACATATGTTAGATGGTGTGTGTGTGTGTGTGTGTGTGTGGAGGAAGGTGACCTGTCCGTCAGAATATCGCACTCTTTACCCTCCAGCTGTTTTTCCATCAAATCTCTCTCTCTCTCTCTCTCTGCTCTCCCTCGGCTGACCTCGGTCACATTTCGTCTCTGTGTAACGTACAAACGATAGCATTTCTGCAATAACTGGAATCCTAAAATCTCCAAAATATGATTCTGACAGGTGTTGAACATGGATTGGTGGTGTTTAATGTTACTGGAGAAACATGATGGACCTGAAACACATCTCTGGTATATTTCATTCTAAACTGTATCTCCTGGTATCTTTTTTTCAGTTCAGTTTGAGTTTATTTTGTCAAATGGTTGAGTTATTGAGGTATGAGTTTATTTTGGTCAGCAACACTGGGGCCCCGCAGGGCACTGTCCTCTCTCCCTTCCTCTTCACCCTTTACACCACGGACTTTAACTATTGCACAGAGACCTGCCATCTTCAGAAGTTTTCTGATGACTCTGCAGTAGTTGGATGTATCACTAAGGGTGATGAGGATGAGTACAGGGCTGCTGTGAACAACTTTGTCACATGGTGCGAGCAGAACCATCTGCAACTGAATGTGGCAAAGACTAAGGAACTGGTAGTGGACCTGAGGAGAACCAAGGCACCGGTGACCCCTGTTTCCATCCAGGGGGTCAGTGTGGATATTGTGGAGGATTATAAGTACCTGGGGGTACATCTTGACAATAAACTGGACTGGGCAAAGAACACTGACACTCTTTACAGGAAGGGCCAGAGTCGTCTCTATTTTCTGAGGCGACTGAGGTCCTTCAACATCTGCCGGACTATGCTCAGAATCTTTTATGAGTCTGTGGTGGCTAGTGCTATCCTCTATGCTGTTGCGTGCTGGGGCAGCAGGCTGAGGGTGGCGGATGCCAACAGACTCAACAAACTGATCCGCAAGGCCAGTGACGCTGTGGGAATGGAGAGTGACTCTCTGACGGTGGTGTCAGAGAGGAAGATGCTGACTAAGCTACGGACGATCTTGGACAACGTCTCACACCCACTTCATGATGTGCTAGTCAGGCATAAGTGCAAGACTGAACGCCACAGGCAATCATTCCTGCCTGTGGCCATCAAACTGTACAATTCCTCCCTCTGAATGGCTCTTGGACTTTTTCACTCCCTCAGATCTTTCATCTATTTATACTGCAGTTCTCTTACACTATTTATTTTCTGTTGCACTTTTATTTATTTTACGCACTTTTATTTAATTTACACGGAGCAACTGTAAAGTAACAATTTCCCTCTGGGATAAATAAAGTATTCTGAATCTGAATCTGAAATCAACTTTGGTTTCCACTATAAATAGACGGAATCTCGTCAGCAGCCCAACTGGAATCGTGGATATCAGACTATAGAGTTACATCAGTCCCAAAATCCACAAATGCACACAGGAAGATTCAAAATGTTGGGATTTATGTGTAAATGACATTTTCCACTGCACACAGAAACATTTCTTTTTATAGTGAGAGTTTTTATTGTGAATTTTGAGACTGATCGAACTCCATATATCAGCTGTTGGATACTTCGATTTGACATCGGGAGCCTGAAACAAATAATCATATTAACACCTGAGGAGTGGAGGGCCTGAGACATCCGGAGTGTAACATTCTGAGGAGAAACAAATCCAGCAGCCCCCCCATCAACTCCCTCAGAATTGTGTTTCCCTCCATCTGCCCCCCTTTCTCTCTCTCTGTACGTGAATGCTATAATCCTGGAATTATGAGAGAGGGGGAGAGAGAGGAGAGAGAGGGAGGGAGGGAGGGAGGGAGGTGCTGAGCGAGATGCTCCTCAGTAACTGATATTGATGCAACAATGCTGCACGACCACTGGTGAGTCTGGCCCCTCCTCTCATCCTCAATCTGTGTGTGTGTGCGTGTGTGTGTGTGTGAGATGCTGTGGTGGAGTGTTCAGTCTTCCTGTGCTCAACTTTAGTCTGGAGGTTTAGTTTGAGTTTGAGCTTCGATCAGCCTGAAGGCAAAAACACAACATCTGGACCATGAATGAATGTTCAGGATTCTGATGTCAGGTCTTGAAAAACCGTCAGACTGACGGATGGATGGATGGATGGAAATGCAGGCATTGTTCCGTTAGTGCAGCTCCACATATTAGTCAGATCACATTTTTTGCGTGTGTGTGTGTGTGTGTGTCGGGCCTCCTGTGTAGAAACAGAAACCAGCAGCGTCTCTTCTCCTCCTGCTGCTGCTGTTGTGGTTGTTTATGATCTTGTTGTCGCCACTTTGTTTTTTTTTAAAAGTTGTTCTTGTTGACTCAGCCGCCAGCTGGTGAATGATGATTAGAGAGGGGAAAAACAAAAACAAATGTGTGTCTGCAGACGGCGTCGCCGCAGGTGGACAAGACACGCTGATTTCTAAAATGTGTGTGTGTGTGTGTGTGTGTGTGTGTGTGTGTGTGTGAGAGAGAAGTGATGAACCAACAGTCTCCCCGCTGCCCCCCAGTGGTGGCAGTGTCCACGAGAAAGCAAAGTGATGGTTGGGGCTCACAGTTTGTCCTGATGGTGGCGCTGCTTGAAGGCCCACGTAATCATTCATGTCAGCGTCCTCGCAGAGAGACCTTTCATCAACACGCCATCATACAATGCATTCTGGGAATTATGATACAACTGCTGCCATCTTGGAGTGGCAACGCCAATTGAGGCCAGAGTCCAGCTGGGAAGCATGGCCACGGTGTTGATTTCCTGCCCAATCACGTGCGGAGCTCAACTCACTCCCGACATTCACCTTGTTCATACAACATGAAATAATTGATTACGAGCAAACTGATCGGGACATTTGAACACACATCAGCGTGATAAACAGAACTTAAAATGACAGAAACCACCTTTAGTCAAACTTCATTCGAGGAGAATATTTATTTTGGCCCAGGTACCAGGTACCTAAAAGCAGAACGCCACAAGGGGGCGCTCAAGATACTTTGACCTCACTTTTGGGGGGCTCTCATGTCGTCAATACTCAGTTTGTCCTGACGGTGGCGCCACAGGAAGGCCGTTCTCAACACACAGCCATGGCGCCATCTTTTCATACTCGCCACCATCAGCCCTGGTTGTACAGGAGGGGCAGAAGAAGATGTGGACAAGAGACCAGAAGACTCTTCCAGAATGTCTCCCAGCATGCATTGCATCACGTAGTTATTTAAAATAACTTTTATTTTATTGAATATTTCTGCAGACATTCATGCTCCCCAGAGGGAGAACTTCGAGTTCAAACACAGTGACGATCACGAGGAGCTCTGTTCAGACGTTCATGCCATCCCCTAGCGCCATCACCAGGTCATCATGAATCTGTCTCTGTGACATCAGCCTCAGCTGGACTTTACTGCTAGCTAGCTCATGCTAGCATGCTCACACGCTAAAGGAGATGGTGAACATGAGCATCGTGAGCATGGCGGCATTATGGGAACTTCAGAGTTTCAGAGCTTCAGAGGTTCAGAGGTACAGAGGCTGGAGCCGACTGCTTTTGGACGCATCCTACAGACCATCCAACTGCTCTTAACGTCAACATGTTAATCTGCGTCTCACAGACAAACCTCAGGACAGCTGAAATGATGGACAACACTCCGTCTTGTTCAGAGAACTTTTGGCGCCGTGCTCGACGTCTGTCTGAGGTGTGTCATGTGTATTCAGCTGAATCCACCGGAGGCGCCCTCATCCAGACGCAGCTCCGCTCAGCTGCCACCGGTCCTTTCAGCTCGGCTGAGGGCCTCATGGACCTGCTCCTGCATGGAGGCCTCAGGTGTGTCCCTCATCTTTCTGATGCTACTGACAGTTTCTGTGATTCTCTGTCAGGCGTGCACAGACTGTGGGCATCGGTTAGCCGGTCTTGTGACAGCGTTGTGTGCTTTAGGGTTACTTTTGTTTATTTCGGTTGTATAGGTTCAGTGGAGCCGTTGTGTCGGTGGACGCAGGAGGAAACTTGTTGATGGCACTCTGATGCACAGTTGTACATGTGACGTGGGAAGAAGGTTTTGGGTTACACTGAGCCTCGTGGCTTCGTCCACTGTCCTCTGATGGAGGACTTCTGTGGTCATAATCTTCATGCCACCATTAAAGTGATGCTGCTGACCCCTCTGACGTTGTGGAGGGTGGATGATACTTTACATTTTAATGAAAAGCTTTGGTGTTCCTCGCTCACAACAGGCCTCCTCCTCCTCCTCCTCCTCCTCCGTCTTCTTCTTTGGTAATCAGCTTTTCAGTCCAGCGTTGACCCACAGTTCCAGTCTAACATTAAACGTCCTCAGCGGAGGTCCAGTTGGCGGTGCGACAGCAACCTAAAGCAAAGCAGCAATCAACCTTTGAAAATTAATTAAAAAAGCAAATGGCCTGTATGTGCTATGACTTTTCAACCTCCAGCAAGACGCAGGGCCCATTGAGCAGAAAAGTCCACCTGGTTTCACTTGAAAAACCTCCAAGCGTTTTTTGCTCAGTTGACACCAAACTTCCTGAAGAGCATCTCCACACTGTCCTCGGTGCATCAACAGACACTGCAAGCTGTCACTAAACAAATCACCAATTGTTGGGGAAATAAACATAAACAATAAACTATATTTCAGAAATAGATATTTACTATGTTGGCACATAAAGTGTGTTAAGTTCCAGAATTTGAACCTAGCAAATTAATTTTTTGACATTCCACCACCAGGGGGCCGTCCACATGAATGCGTCATGTCGGCCATGTTTGCGTACAGGCTCCGTCCAGCCTCTGTGACCTGTGGGAAACGCGCGTGTCCTCTCACTGTCTGTCTGTGTTTTTGACCAGACTGACATGCAGAGCCTGAAGAACGAAACTAGCAGCTGAGTCTCTTTTGTTCTTCCGGGACCGCGTGTCAGGAACATCCTGCCCAGACTGTAAGGGGATTAAACAGTCACAGGGTCAATAACAGGGTTCCTCGAAACCTTCTTGTTCCTCAGGCAAAGTTCCTGAGCTGCTAACGAGCCATTAGACTCAAACTGAAAGTGTCCTGAGCTCAGCGTTGTCAGCGATGATGAATTATGGGGGCGTGTTGCATTGTGGGAAAGGCCCAGAGGGATATCTGGCGTATCATGTTAACATGCGTGTGCGTGTGCGTGATGGTGACACCGCACCATCATTGCTGGCGGCGCTTTGGCCTCATTTTCTACGAGGCGGAAGTAGAAACACAGCAGCCGTCTGCGGGTCAGTGGCAGCGACACGTAAACAAACATGGCAAATGTGTACTACTCTCAATAAACACGTTCCTAATACGATTTCCCGGGTAACAGGAGCGCTCACCTCAGCTGCATTTCCAGTCATCCTACAGCTCTGGTTCTCCACCCGGATGGAGCAGCTCAGCTGTGAGTCGCTGTCTGCCTTCTCTCAAATACACCTGAACAAGCTGGCACTAAATAAAAGAAAAACCAGGTCGTGATCAGCTTCATGGAGGAACTGTTTTCTGTGTGTATCGGTGGAGAGGCTCAGGCTCTTGTGCACGGCAGCTTTCTCTGTGCTTTGGAGGCGGAACCAGAGTACAGACAAAAGAACTCCTGAACACATAGTTTGTGTTACACATCACACGGTTGTGGCTCCAAACTGGGTGATGTCAGAATTCCCGCAGGTACATCCAGGATGTAAACGAAGCCTGAGAGGGAAAAAGTGTTTTCAGTCAGTGGAAATCGAGAAGAAATGAAGAAATGTAATTTTGCAGTAAAATTCTGTTGGAACAATACAAACATACTGTTGTTTTCTCCAGTAATGTGACACTCTTGGTGTTCTGCAGCCGTCCCTCCTGTGTGTCCCTTATGAATCCAAATGAATTTAACCAAACTGACGTTTCCACTTAAAAGGGATCAGACTGGCAGTGCCCAAGGGCCAGCAGCCACGCGGGGCTCCTCCGCTGACCTTCAGCATGTTGCATAAACCTGTGACAGGAAACCAGGAAACAGAGAGAGGAGTCTGACGCTGCGACGCTTGAAAATTGAGTGAGATCTGAAAAACACGCGGCAGTTATGCAGCACTTGACTCGAAGCTGCAGTTCGTCCATATTTTGAGTGTCAAAACGATAGTTCGCATTTACATCATCAGCAGAAGAAACAGCAGGCGTTAGCATGCTAACCAGCTAGCCCGGTCCATCCTGTCTCACAGGAACACTTCATGAGGACTGTTGAGCCAGGAACAGTTCAACCCCGCTTCCACCAATCAGCACGGTTCAGTTCGGTTCAGGTCGGATCAGTTCGGTTCAGTTCGGTTCAGTTCGATTCAGGTTGGATCAGTTTGGTTCAATTTGGTTCAGCAACGTTCAGTTCGGATCAGTTCGGTTCAGTTCTTTTCAGTTCGGTTCAAGTCGGATCAATTTGGTTCAGTTCGGTTCAGTTCGGATAAGTTCGGTTAAGTTTGGTTCAGTTCAGTTCAGTTTGGTTCAGTTTGGTTCAGGTCGGATCAGTTCGGTTCATTTCAGTTCAGGTTGGATCAGTTCGGTTCAGTTTGATTCAGCAACGTTCAGTTCGGATCAGTTTGGTTCAGTTCTTTTCAATTCGGTTCAAGTCGGATCAATTTGGTTCAGTTTGGTTCAGTTCGGTTCAGTTCAGTTCAGCACGGTTCGGTTCAGTTCAGCTCAGTTCGGTTCAGTTCGGTTCAGTTTGGTTTAGTTCGGTTCAGTTCTTTCAGCACAGTTCAGAACGGTTCAGTTCGGTTCACTTTGGTTCAGTTCGGTTCAGGTTCAGCACAGTTCAGTTCAGTTCAGTTTGGTTCAGTTCGGTTCAGTTTGGTTCAGGTCAGATCAGTTCGGTTCAGTTCGGTTCAGTTTGGTTTAGTTCGGTTCAGTTCTTTCAGCACAGTTCAGAACGGTTCAGTTCGGTTCACTTTGGTTCAGTTCGGTTCAGTTCGGTTCAGGTTGGATCAGTTCAGTTCAGTTCAGTTCAGCACGGTTCAGTTCGGTTCAGTTCGGTTCACTTTGGTTCAGTTCGGTTCAGTTCTTTCAGCACGGTTCAGTTCGGTTCAGTTCGGTTCAGGTCAGATCAGTTCGGTTCGGTTCGGATCAGTTCGGTTCAGTTCGGTTCGGGTCGGATCAGTTCGGTTCAGTTCGGTTCGGGTCGGATCAGTTCGGTTCAGTTCGGTTCGGGTCGGATCAGTTCGGTTCAGTTCGGTTCGGGTCGGATCAGTTCGGTTCAGTTCGGTTCAGGTCAGACCAGTTCGGCTCAGTTCGGTTCAGTTCGGTTCAGTTCGGTTTAGTCCGGTTCAGTTCGGTTCAGGTTGGATCAGTTCGGTTCAGTTCGGTTCAGTTCGGTTCAGGTCAGATCAGTTCGGTTCATTTCAGTTCAGGTTGGATCAGTTTGGTTCAATTTGGTTCAGTTCGGTTCAGTTTTGTTCAGCAACGTTCAGTTTGGTTCACTTCGGTTCAGGTCGGTTTGGTTCAGGTTGGATCAATTTAGCTCAATTTGGTTCAGTTCGGTTCAGGTCGGATCAGTTCGGTTCTGTTCGGTTCAGGTCGGATCAGTTCGGCTCAGTTCGGCTCAGGTCGGATCAGTTCGGTTCTGTTCGGTTCAGGTCGGATCAGTTCGGCTCAGTTCGGCTCAGGTCGGATCAGTTCGGTTCTGTTCGGTTCAGGTCGGATCAGTTCGGCTCAGTTCGGCTCAGGTCGGATCAGTTCGGTTCTGTTCGGTTCAGGTCGGATCAGTTCGGCTCAGTTCGGCTCAGGTCGGATCAGTTCGGTTCTGTTCGGTTCAGGTCGGATCAGTTCGGCTCAGTTCGGCTCAGGTCGGATCAGTTCGGTTCTGTTCGGTTCAGGTCGGATCAGTTCGGCTCAGTTCGGCTCAGGTCGGATCAGTTCGGTTCTGTTCGGTTCAGGTCGGATCAGTTCGGCTCAGTTCGGCTCAGGTCGGATCAGTTCGGTTCAGTTCGGTTCACGTCGGTTCAGTTTTGTTCAGCAACGTTCAGTTTGGTTCACTTCGGTTCACTTCGGTTCAGTTTGGTTCAGGTCGGATCAGTTCGGTTCAGGTCAGATCAGTTCGGTTCAGTTTGGCTCAGCAACGTTCAGTTCGACTCAGTTCGGTTCAGGTCGGATCAGTTCGGTTCAGGTCGGATCAGTTCGGCTCAGTTCGGTTCAGGTCGGATCAGTTCTATTGTTGAAGTAACAAAGGCAAGTTTATTGTGGTTAGGCCAGTTATTTATCCTCTTGTCTGTGTGTCCTCTTAACAGATACTCACAGTGACTGGAGGTATTTATTGAGACGCATCTGGAATTTCTTGTTTGCTTTGAAGGATTAGGTAATAAGACTTTATTTGGGGGGGGTGTTCTTAATACATTTTGACCATTAAATAATTTTGGTGATGTATTGCAGTTTGTGATTTGATATTTAAAAAGACGTGACAAAATAATAAAGCCGTGAATGTTACCCTCAAATAGTGAACCGTACCGTGCCAGTTTTGTCACACTTCGCTTGGGGCACCAACCAGATCGAACTGCAGTCCCCTGATTGGTCGACTGAATCTGCAACAGGAAATGCTGGATGTCCTGTTTCCTGTATTGTGTTTCTATGATGTCACGCTGCTTATGTAGCTGGCGTGGTCTGGCTGCCCCGCCCACCTGGTAACGGAACGGTAGCCAGTGGAAACGCACGCCTGTGATGAGCTCACCCTCCCCGAGTGTGTCGAACCGAACCCAACCGAACCGAACCGAGATTCTTCCTCATCCCGTCTAGTATTCGACGTTTCCGGTGGAGGACATGAGCAGTTCTCAAGTCCTGAACGAGTCATTGCTGTTACCGTAACGAATGTAAAAGCCGAACCCACGTAGGATTAAAGCATGACTCGTCAATATTCAGGTCCAAGTCCAATCTTGAGTCATTAGTATTTACGTCCAAGCTGGGTGATCTTTAACTCAAGTACAAGTCAGCAGGTCGTTGGTGTACAAATATTGAGTCAGGTGACTTTTGCTCAGAATTCTGACTGTAAATTCAGAATGACCGACTGGCTTTTTCCCTCCGAATTCCAAGAAAACAAAATTCAGTTTTGCAAAAATTTTATTAAAAAAAAAATAGAGGAATAAAAGTCACAATTCTCAGTGTACAGTCAGAATTTAAGAAAAAAGAATAGATAAATGGACTACAATTACAACATCGCCTCCCTGTCTCCCTATCTTTCCTTGATCGCCCCTCTATCAGCAGCACCACAGTGTAAAGGTTGGATCCTCAGCCTGCCCCTCCCCACCAGTAAACAACACAAACAAACAAACACGTAGCAGTGATTCCACAATCGTGGAGACGGACTGAAGCTCTGTCCTCGCCGATGATGGTTGACGCTCTCCTGGTGCCACCGGGGTTATTCTGAGCTGCTGTGAGTTAGCCTAGCGGCTAGCAGCCCTTCTTGCTTCACGTGTGTCCCGCCTCACTCGGCGTTGTGGAAACAGCCGCTCACGTTCCGGCAGTGGTGGAGACGAGTTAACGGACTTCTGTTCTCTCTCTTTTTTAAACCGTTATCATTGTTACTGCACTTGTTTCATTCTTCTTGTCATTTTCTCAGCTGCTGGTCATTATTTCCTAAGGTTTAGGAAAACTATGACATGACCTGCTGAGAGGTGATCTCCTGTTTTATAAATCAGACTGAAAATAATAAGCCCTATTTCTGGAACTTTTGAGGGTCTAAAACTTCACAACGTACATCTGTTCTTTGGAAGTTACTCTGGTGTGGAGTTCGGGCATGATGAACGGTCGGTCGGAGATAAATTGCTTTAGGTTGCCACTAACATGGCTTAACATTGGATTGTAACTTGTGTGTGCTCACATGTGGAAGATACCTGCAGTGAGACACTTCTGTAAAAATTCTGTATAAAATGAATGTTTCTGCTTCCTGTTACTGAACGAGATCCACAGAAACAATTGTACTGCTTCAGACTGATACGGTTCTGCTTTTGGAGACTCAGAACCTTGCTGTCTGTGTTGTCTGGACCAGTCCACTCCCCCTCCCCTCCCTGTTCCTGCTCTGTAGCTCCGCCCCTTCCCTCATAGGGTTTACAGACACTCCTCTTGACGTGTTTTTGGCTCTTTTCCGTGTGTGCAGTTGCTGATGTTGCTGAAAGAGCAACTTTTCCTGCTGGGATGTCAGCGCTGTATCGGCCTTTCACCATCTATGGGGACGTGCGCGTGTATGGTTGTAGAACAGCCAATAGGAACGCCGTCTCTGTAAAATGATTGTGATTGATAGATTTCAGTAAAACCTGAATAAAGAGCCTAAACTACAATATTCTCAAAGGTTATTATGGATTTTTTTGCCCAGTGACACAAAAAATGAACTACACACCCCAGGTTAAATTCAGATATCCGTTTTCTCCAGCTGTTCCTTTTTTCTGTTGCCCTGGAAACTGTCGGCCTCCTTCTTCGCCTCATCTTCACAGCTTAGAATATGACACGCCCACTGATATCTTCATGTTTCCCAAACAACTTATTTTTGGTTCCATCTGAGAATTAGTTTTGTTGTGGTTTGATCTCACCGGTCAGTACAAAGGGTGAGGTTAGCTAACAACTAGCATGCTAGCACAAGTCAGTCACAAGATGTCTCATTCTTTTCTTTATGCATTGTGTGTCACTGGATTGTTCATTTTAACATTTTAACAATGAGCAAAGAGGCAGAAAAACTGTTGGATAGCGAGTTTCCTCTTGTAGCTCATTAGCTTGGTTGTAACAGGAAATGAGTTGGAAACCTGTATTTAGTATAATGGACCCGTGTCTTAAATGTGTGTAAGACCTGCCGCGCGGATTATACTTTGAAGAGCAGCTGCAGGATAACCGGTCGATAGCTAATGACGCTTTCTGGAACACGCACAGATTCACTCGACTGGAATTAATAATGTTTTTAGAAATAAAGTGGAAAAATGTGTGTAGACACACAGTAAGCAATGTTCTTTTTTTGTTTACAGCAAACAGGAGCTGCTCAGCATCTCCAATGTTCCCATCACAGACTGCCCCCCCTCGCCTCCCCGCATGGCCCCCCCCACCATGAAGGTAATGCACACACACACAAGATCACACATTGCACCATTAGTGGCGAGGCTGCAGATTATATACGCCTGCAGGCTTAATTAGAGAGAAGCTTTTATTTAATTTCTCCAATGATACGCAACACTTCCTGCCTATTTGTTTCACATTAAGAGCCTCCCATGAGCTCCCCGAGTTCACATGCACAGGGTTTCCCCCTCCGTTGTACAGGCCTGGTGTGTCGCCAGGGCAACATCAGCTCGAGAAAATGTCTTAATTTATCCATGTGTATATGCTAAATCCTGTCAGTGTTTCACTCCCAGCACAGCTGCCTGATGTGATGATATATATTGTGGGAAGAGAGAAAATGTTTGTCAGTAGACATCTTCCTCTTGTTTATATCTCCATTCCAGCAAAACGGCGTCAGTCTGCTCGCGCTTTGCGTTCGCTAGGCGTGACTGAGTATCAGCCAACAGACACGGAGCATCAAGTACAGATTGACTGGACTCCAGAAGCTACAAAGGTTTAGTCAAAGAATAGGTCGATACACAGGAGGTCAAATAATATTCCACCAAACAATCCAGAAACTATAGGCACAAGCTCTGAAAACCAGTTGGTAAACTCGCTGACACGAATGACACGATGATCTGGCACAGGAGGAAGGGGAAGCACAGCCTACATACACAACAACAAACGAGACACAGATACAAACAACCACAAAGGTTGGAGGCTTGACCGGAAGGCAGGCAACACACAAACGCCTACCAAAATAAGAGAGGAAACAGAAATCACAGACACAGAGAATCCCCGCAACAATCCCAGCAGGGCCAACTGAGTTATTATTGATGTTTCCATCAATAGAAACATCAGTTGTTAAAGATTGATGTTCTTCAACGACATTTTTTACCTGACGAAGACGAGACGCCGAGGGGCTAAAAATACATCACTGAAAAGAAAAATCATAAGAAAATGTATGGAAGTTTTTGTGAATGAGACTAAAAAGTTTTCGGTGGATGAATGGACACTCGGAATGCTGATATTGTTCCGTCCGTCTGTCCGAACGTGGGAAGATGAATCCGGTGCGTTTGTATTGTCTCTGTCAGCTCCGACCACCGGGCCTAAAAAACAGACGGCTGCCTGTTCGGACAATATTCTGGACTGACTTTTACGAACATGTTTGAGTCAGTCGAGTCGATTTTAAAATGCATTTCTTTTCTGTCAATTATGGGAGCCGTTGTGGTTCCCTGTTAGTATCTGTTGGTGATGTGTTACTGTGAGCCTTTATTAGGAAACTTACGGTAATCTGCACCTCAGCTTTAAAGTTTTAACCTTCGAACACAATCTGAACCTTAACAATACCTGCCTGTCTGTGTGTCTGTCTGTCTGTCTGCCTCCAGTCGGCTCATTTCTTTGACGTGATGGACAAGATGGAGGTAAGAATTTAATCTGTTTTCTGCTCTTGTTGATATTTTTCTGGATATACTGACTACGTTCACCTGCTCTCAAGAAGTGAAACCAAAACATGTGGATGGCCCCCTGGTGGCTGGCTGCAGTGTAAGTCATAAATGCCAGAAGAACCAATCCTGACACCCCGTATGGGTGGGGCTTATCCTTTTAGAATTGTCCCACTCTGGGGCATCAACAAGTAGCTCCTCCTCTTTTTCTGCCTGGTTCTAACATGTGTGGCCGAGTTACTCCACTGGTAGGAGTGGCCACTGTGCAGCGTACAGTAGACTAGTTTAAAAAGCAGAACCTGACAGAGAAGGTAAGCTCTGCCCCAATTTGTCCGCAGGAGACATTTTTTAGGTGAAAAGTGAAAAGTGAAAAAATGCAAATTTACAAAAGAGAAATGAGCTACTGAGAGTTTAAACGGCTGGTTGAGACTGACAGGTGGGAGCTGCTGTTGACTCCGCCTTCTCTTCCCGACGCCGACGCAGCAGGTGCCCGAGGCTGCCGCGAGGAGGACGGTCCCTCAGAGACAGAAGGCACGTGTGTCCCCCCATCTGTCTGCTCCATCCAACCCATTACTCCATGCAGAAACGTGTCACATTTGTTTATTGATTTGGATTTGGGATGGATGGTAAACGACTCCAGAGGCGGCAGGACATCAGGGGCCCTTTGTGCCCAACAACTGCGTTAACACACTCACCATTGTCCCGAACGGGCAAAGGATGACGTTAACGGTCATGTGACTCGCCACCGCAGGCGAGTGGCTTCCTCCACGTCGAGATGTCATGATTAATTCCACACCAAATCTCCTTCATGACTCTATTCTCAAAATGAAAAAATATAAGATTTTCTTCAATGTGGCTCGAAAACTTTGACGTTTTGGCCATAAGAAGGCGAACGTACAAGCAGTGACTGTCGTCAAAAGTTTGCAATAGTTGTGAAAGAAATGTGGCTGTACTTCCTCGTTGGTGTTCACAAGCGTGTTGAGTTTGTTGGCTGATTGTCACATCATCATCATCATCATCATCATCATCATCACTCATGCAGCTAACTGACGTGTGTGTGTGTGTGTGTGTGTGTGTGTGTGTGTGTGTGTGTGTGTGTGTGCTTCTCATGATGAATGTAACTGTGCTCCTCTTTCAGGATGATTACATTCCATATCCAAGGATTGAGGAGGTGAGTCTGAACCTGACGGCCAGAACGCAGGAACACACACTCCCGCTGCTGTCTGTGTTAGTGTGTGTGCTAAATGTATGTGTGTGTGCGTGCGTGTGTGTGCAGGTGCTGGAGAGGGGGGAGCCGTACCCGCAGGTCATCCTACCTGAATTTGGTGGTTACTGGATCGAGGATCCTGAGGCTCCTCCTCCTGCATCTCCTCCCACCTCCATAGAGATCAAGGGCGAGGAGGAGGAGGAGGACGACGGAAGCTTGAGAGGAAAACAGGAGGAAGACGCTCTCCCTGGGGATTATGGGTATCAGCTGGAGGAGATCAGTGAGGCTGCACGGGCGTACAGGAAGCACTTCTTAGGCAGGGTGAGGTCATCTCAGCGTGACCGCCGAGTGAAAGCTACAGGCTAAAGCTAACATGGGGTCACGCTAACAAAGCTAACAGGTCTAAGGGCATACTAAATGAGGTTTAACAGGTTCCAGATTATGACGTTATGCTAACACACCGAAGCTAAAGCTAAAGCTAAAAGGTTCCAGATTACGACGTCATGCTAACATACCAAAGCTAAAGCTAAAATTTACAGGTCTCAGGTCATGATGTCATGTTAACAGACCGAAGCTAAAGCTAAAGCTAACAGGTCTCAGGTCATGATGTCATGCTAACAGGCCGAGGCTGAAGCTAAAGCTAGCAAGTTTCAGGTCATTATGTCATGCTAACAGAACGAGGCTGAAGCTAAAGCTAACAGGTTCCAGATTATGAAGTCATGCTAACAGACCGAGGCTGAAGATAAAGCTAACGTGTCTCAGGTAATGATGTCATGCTAACAGACCGAGGCTAAAGCAAAAGCTAACAGGTTCCAGGTTATGATGTCAACATCTGTCAAACAGGAAGCATCAAATGTTTTCGGAGAGAAAACATCACTTCAACTCTAAATGAAAAAGTGTAAACTTTATTTTCCAGCTGTGCATAACAGCTGAGCTGTTCTCTCTCTCTCTCTCTCTCTCAGGAACATTTAAACTTCTCTTGTTCGTCCAGCAGTCTGGGGAACCTGCTGCTGTCGGTGAGGCACGAAGAGGAGAAGGAGCGCGAGTCTCTGCACGTTATTGTCAGGTACACGCACGCTCATCCAAAACGAACCCCGACCATTAAAGAGGAAGACAAGCTGAAACACTGACGGGGGCAGTTAGTTCTCCTTCTGCGCCGCCGCAGCTTTGGTTTTTGTCACAGCTCAGTGTTTGTTTCTGTACGAAGCTGTCTGTTGTTGAGGTGTGTCAGAGTCTGTGCAGACAAGGTGGGGCGTCCGTCGCCGGGCGGCGTCCCAACGGGTCACATTCAGCTGT
>KV751416.1:224536-249390 GCA_001698575.1 Mola mola
TGCACCTTTAAGTTTTAGCACAAATTCAAACAAAGTTGCATGACCACTTCCCCTTCCCCTGGTTACTGTGCACAGGCCACAACCTGCTGTGTGTGTGTGTGTGTGTCACCTTGTGTGGCGAAGCGCAGGAAGAGTTTGTTCCCTTTGAAGGATTTGACAGCAGGTCTCGGCTCGTTTCTCAGCAGAGACTGTCTCTCTGCGCCCGACAGGTCGTCCATCTGAGACACACGATCGGTTAGTGGAGATGATCGATAAATCGGACCTGTCTGTGTTGGAGCAGGGGGTGGGGTAAAACTCTACCTGACCGGCCTCCATATTTCTGTCTTTCCCCTCCACCTCTACGTCGCTGTCTTTCTGCTCGCCGCTCTTCTTCACCTCCTCGTCTACCTCACCCTCCTCCTCCTCCTCCTCCTCCTCGTCATCTGACCTTTGGCCCGGACGCCCTGCGAGGTGACGAACACACATCATTTTCCATCCCATGAAGTCACAGGCTTGTTTCCACTTCATGCTCCTTCTTTGTGTAGTCGAGGTCACATGGCTCTAAACTTTATCGGTGCATCTGATGATGGATGAGAGGCTCGCTGACTAACCAACTGTTTCAGCTCTACTGAAGCAATGTTTAGTAATGTTTACATCCTGTCCTGACACGAGCACAGATGAGTAGATGCACCCTTTCTACTGCACAATGATAGACAAAAAATAGTTCCTCCATGAAACTGCTCACAACAAGCTCTGGGGATTATCTGAGTGAGCAGCTGACTAACTGCTGTTGACTTTTCAAGGATATTTTTGGCACTTTGAGCTCCACAAGCAAAGTGGCATCCAGTTTCATTATATAAGCAAGAAGGCAGACATTTCTACAGCTGATAGCACTATATCTACACATCTACAATCTACATCTAATTATGTAGAGTGATCAACAGCACTGCGGGGAAGCGAAGAGATGTATAGTGCTGATTTTGTGGTGTACTGATCCTTTAGATCCAGCTGATAGCTGACCCCCTGCTGGAACCCAGGTCTGGTCTGCTCTGCTGCTGTCAAGCTGTTAGCTCCACACTGACTTACCTTTGCTCTGTTCACCAGGCTGGTTGGTGCTCTCTGCCTCCCCAGTAACAGCCTCCGGGTCAGGCATCCGGCTGCTGTTGACGAGGGCTCGGATGGATGTGTCGTCATCGAGCCAAACCACGTTACCTAGAAAACAATGCAGTGATGCTGGGACACACAGGAGCTCATCTGATCCTGACACTACGCTTCAAACATAGGCGCTACAGAGACGTCACAGGTCCACCCTAACATCAGATAAACTCTACTGCACGATGAAATACAACTACTAGTGTTACTGGCTGTCAGCGAGCGTGTGTTACACTCACAGGATGCGTCGTCAATCCACTCGATGTGCGCTGGAGGATATTCCTTAAAATACCCAAAGACGTCCTGTGTGCTCATGTCGTCCACACCGCTCACATGGATCGCCTCCAGACGCAGTCTGGGGATGGCTGAGCACCACAGAAGAAGACGACCAGCTAAGCAAACAGGCTCCTGTGACCAACTGACTGATGGACTCTGATCCTCTGGTCTCTCACCTTTCTTCATCATGTCTTTATCCAGGAACACGCTCCGCTGACGTCCGCTCTCCTCCCCACAGAAATGGAAACGTCTCGCTCGCTTCTCTTTCCTCTCGATCGCCTCCTGATAAACACAACACATAGACTCTGAACGCATCACTTCCTACGCGTTCAGCTCTTCACAGCTCTTCATCGTGAGTTTGTGAAGGTACGGAGCTGAGGGCAGATGCATTTAAAGCTCTGTTCTCACTGATCCCTGACGGTTTCTGGGAATTTCCCTGCACGTGTCCCAATATGAAACATAAAATTGAATTTCCCACCTTGTAATGCCAGAAAGGCTGAAACAAGAGTCAGAGCAGGACAAGCCTGTAAACTGTCCATCTGACAAGAGATCACACGTCTCCTATGATGAATCCCATCTCGAGTTTAGCATCAAACTCTCCTCTACTGTTCCATTTTTAATTCAACACAGTAGAAATGAAATGCCAACTAACTCCATTATATTTGGGAGAGGGCAGAAAACTGAGCAAACACAACATTATCTACATGGGTAGATAACAGTAAATGTTGGGGCGGTTCATCTTTTGGGGGGGAAATGTCCATTTAACGTGTCTGGAATAACAAGTTAAAAGAGAGATTAACTGACCTTCCAGAGGTCTAAGTTGAGCATGTTGCCCGTTTCTCTGCGTCGCGCTGACTGCTCCATGGTCACAGTGAAGCGGGAATCTTTTAAGTTCAACTAGCATGTGTTCGGAGAGTCCGTACAACCTCTCCTGGGGTGTACGCTCTGCGCAGACAAACTTGTACCCACATCCTTCCTCACTTACAGTGTAATTGAATGGAAACTGCCTGTGTAAGTGTACCTTTGAGTTGACATCAATCCCAGTGATGAAGGCTCCTGCCTTGTTCTCGTATCTGCGACTGGTATCCTGCAAAGCAAAATCCAAACAATTCAGGGGCGCTTCTCAGAAGGTCAGAGACAGACCGGGGATTGATATGAGGATTAATAAAATCATCTCTATCTATCTCTATCTATGAGCGAGGACAGAAGAGAAAAATGAAACCACAGAAGACCAGTTTGTAAGTTAGATAAATGTGATTCTGAACTCAAAGACCTCTACAAACATGTCTTTAAAGCCTCATGTTTGGCACAAAAGCTCCACGGGTACAGAAAGACCTAAGCTAGATTTAACATAACACTACACCTAACCGCTGATGAAAAAATAAACACTTTAATTTAAAATTTGACAAAGATAAACGGCGATTTAATTTCGCCCTTTCAAACATATGGTAAATCGACCGATGGTTATTCCAACGATCTGTCTGATGGAAAGACAAGGAAATGCCTCTAAAAGTTATAAAATAGTCTGAAGAACGGGCCGAATGGCTTGTTGACTTTGATTGATCAGAATCACAAACGTTTTCGTTCAGTTTCAACAAAACCATTGTGTGAGTCCGTAAACCGTGTGACTTCTCGGTTTTTTGGCTGGGATGTGGTGGGACGACCACACACAGAAACACGGCAACGAGCAGCAACAAGTGAACAGGGAGCAAACAGAGGCTGCTGAAGACGCATCATGTCTCATACGGGTCACGATAAAAGCCATTCGTCGTGAACAGTGATTCCGTGAAGCCAACAAGCACTTCCCGGGGGTCGAAGCTAGCAAGCGCCGACGGCGGGAGACGCCAGTCCCCGGTCTGAGAAGGCCTTGTCCGGACACTTACCGGCAGCAGCTCCTTCAGCGAACGGTTGACGGAAATGTCCTCAGCCTCCAGCTCTCCCTCCTCCACCTCCATCGGTTCGGCATCGCGAACATCTCTGTCCGACTCGGAGTCAGAGTCGGATTCCGAGCGGTCGGAGCCGCTGTCTGATTTCACCGACACCCGTAAGCTGTGCGCCGCCGCCGCCGCCATAGCGCTGCCAGTGAGCGAACAACGGCTGCCGCTTGCCTGAGCTTGCTGTGGTTGCTTTCTTGACCCGGCGGTGGTTCCCGCTACGCGTCCCCCCTTCTCCTTCGTTGGTGTTTTGGCGGCTACGTTACGATTACACCAGAGTGGTAGCGCCATCTGTTGAATATAACTGTAAAGTCATAGTTTAATTGTTCATGTGAAAGGTGGCCCCTCTGTTGTGCGGGCGTCAAATTTTACTGTTGTTTTGAAATAACAAATATAAAGTCAAAAGGTGGTGTAGTTTTTGAGATACAGATCAGGACAGACAGGAAGACGTGTGCGCCATTCTTGTGAATGTGATATCTTAAGAACGATTTGAGGGAATTCCTTCAAACTTTGCACAAATGTCCACTCTGACTCAAAGATGAACTAATTAGATTGTGAAGGTCATAGGTCATAAATGTCAAAGGTCATGATTTCTGGACCAACGCCACCCCAATCCGTCCGTCAATCTCCCACTCCATTTAGGCCTCACTCGTGAACAAGACTCCAAGATACTTGAACTCTTCCAGAATCAGAATCAGAATCAGAATACTTTATTTATCCCCCAGGGGAAATTGTTTCTTTACAGGTGCTCCCTGTAAGCATAGAAGTGAAATAATAGTGTAAGAGAACTGCAGTATAAATAGATGAAAGATCTGAGGGAGCGAAAAGGTCCAAGAGCCCTTCAGAGGGAGGAGTTGTACAGTTTGATGGCCACAGGCAGGGATGATTTCCTGTGGCGTTCAGTCATGCACTTAGGTGGGATAAGTCTCTCACTGAAAGTACTCTTCTGTCTGACCAGCACATCATGAAGTGGGTGTGAGACGTTGTCCAAGATTGTCCGTAGCTTAGTCAGCATCTTCCTCTCTGACACCACCGTCAGAGAGTCACACTCCGTTCCCACAACGTCACTGGCCTTGCGGATCAGTTTGTTGAGTCTGTTGGCATCCGCCACCCTCAGTCTGCTGCCCCAGCACGCAACAGCATAGAGGATAGCACTAGCCACCACAGACTCATAAAAGATTCTGAGCATAGTCCGGCAGATGTTGAAGGACCTCAGTCGCCTCAGAAAATAGAGACGACTCTGGCCCTTCCTGTAAAGAGTGTCAGTGTTCTTTGCCCAGTCAAGTTTATTGTCAATATGTATCCCCAGGCACTTATAATCCTCCACAATATCCACACTGACCCCCTGGATGGAAACAGGGGTCACCGGTGCCTTGGTTCTCCTCGGGTCCACTACCAGTTCCTTAGTCTTTGCCACATTCAGTTGTAGATGGTTCTGCTCGCACCATGTGACAAAGTTGTTCACAGCAGCCCTGTACTCATCCTCATCACCCTTACTGACACATCCAACTACTGCAGAGTCATCAGAAAACTTCTGAAGATTGCAGGTCTCTGTGCAATAGTTAAAGTCCGTGGTGTAAAGGGTGAAGAGGAAGGGAGAGAGGACAGTGCCCCGCGGGGCCCCAGTGTTGCAGGCGCACGTTACTGTGGTCTGCCAGTCAGGTAATCCACAATCCAGGACACTAGGGGGGCATCCACCTGCATTGCTGTCAGCTTGTCACCCAATAGAGCTGGACGAATGGTGTTAAATGCACTGGAGAAGTCAAAAAACATAAACCCTCACAGTGCTCGCTGGCTTGTCCAGGTGGCCGTAGGGGAGTGGGGAGTGGTTGATGGTGGTCGTCCAGGACAGGCAGCAGAAAAGTCAGAGGGGGGATGAGCTTGGCCTGCAGTGTCAAATCTATTAAAAAACAGATTCAGTTCGTTGGCCCTGTCAACGCTGCCTTCAACTCCTCTGTTGTTGTTCGTTCTGAAGCCAGTGATGGTGCTCATTCCACTCCAGACCTCTCTCAGGTTGTTCTGCTGGAGTTTCCACTCCAGCTTCTTCCTGCATTTCTCTTTAACCTAGTTTCCACTTAGGGAAACAACTCTTCTCGAAACCAAAGTGGGCAATCCACACTTTTCTGAGAACCATGGCTTCAGATTTAAAGGTGCTGATCCTCATCCCTGCTGCTTGGGCCTGCCTGGTCTGTCTGGCATCCTCCCCCTCCACCTGATCCACCGCACCACCAGGTGATGATCATTTGACAGCTCTGCTCCTCTCTTTACCCGAGTTTCCAGCTCATACGGACGCAGATTGAATATATGACTACAAAGTTGATCAGTGACTGTCGACCTAGGGTGTCCTGGTGCCAAGTGCTATTATGGACACTGTTATAGCTGAACATGGTGTTAGTTATGGACAAACTGCGGCTAGCACCGAAATTCAATAACTGAACCCCTATTGGGTTCAGAGCGGGAAGGCCATTCCTCCCAATAGCCAGCTTCAGCAACTGGGGATTGGACTGCCAAGGCCTCAGCCTTTAACTGCCACCTGATCCACATAGCACTGGACCCCTATGGCTCCTCCTGTGGGTGGTGGGCCCACAGGAAGACGGACACATGGCTCCCTTTCGGGCTGAGCCAGACTGGACCTCATGGGCAAAGGCCCGGCCACCAGGCGCTCGTCTACACACAGCTTACCCAGGCCTGGCTTGAAGGGTCCCGGTCCCCCTTCGGACAGGGGGCACAAGTCCTTGTTTTCATCATCACAGGAGTCCATTTTTTTTTTTTTGTCTTATTTGAAGTGTTCCAGAGTTTGTGTGGTTTATTAACATATATTAAAGCACCTTTTGCTTTGAAAAATTTAACACAAGATACAAGTCCCCACAGTATTCTGTCCTCCTCAAAGATGATTTGGATTTATTAGTGTGGAAAGTACGACACCAAAATATTGTGGATTTCTGTGAATGTGTTCAGTTTCTTTAATGCCTTTTTAACATATGTAACATACAGTAAAACCTTAAAAGATATTAAAGACATCAAAGAACAAACAGCGACAATTTACAATTGTAGCCCTTGTCTTTTCTGGCTCTTCATTCACATTTCTGCAAAGCAGCAAATGCTTTCAGTAGTTCCATTTCAGCCTGCAGCATCCACACACTATTTCATCAGGAAATGCAACTTTTCCAGTTACGTTCTGTGTGATTGGATCAACGTGTAAATTAACCTTTTCACATAATAAGTACATGAAAAGCTCCATAATAGCATGCTTCACCAATGCCTTCAAATTGTATCGACATTGTAGAAGCCAAAAGTCACTGGTTTAAACTTCTCAAAAAGTCTGGATATTTTTGAATTTTTGATGCAATTACCAAAAAACAAAAACAAAGCATATTTTGGTTTTAACAACTTGCCGGTTAATAGTGTTGTACTCACTCATTGTTTTTGACAAGCTCTTTTTTTATAGGCCAAACTTAAAAGGTAAACTTTAACGTAGTCTATTCATATGGAATGATTTCAAGCTTTTTGGGGATTAATTTAGATGATTATGGCTTATAGCTCATAGAAATCACAAACCCAGTATCTGAAATTATTACAAATATTCCCTAAAATCAATTACTTTACAATACAGAAATATTCAATTTCTGTGAAATATGGTCATTTATGCACTCGATATTTGTGGCTTCTTTATGACAACTGACTCCATCAGTGTGGTGTGGCATGCAGGCGATCGGGACTGCTGAGGTTTTACTGAAGCCCAGATTGCCTTCAGCTGTCTACATTTTTGTATTTTGTTTCTCATCTCAAAGATAACCCACAGGTTCTCCATGGGGTTCAGCCATAGAGAACCTGTGGGCCCAGTCGTGTGACCAGTCAATCTTAGTTATATCATGGTTAGCGAATCATTCATTTATAATTTTGGCACCGTGGGCAGGTGTTTAATCCTGCTGGAAAAGAAAATCTGCATGTCTGTAAAGCCTGACAGCAGATCGAAGCAATGCGTACTCTAAAGTGCTCCTGAAGACGGCTGCGTTGACTTTATAAATATGGAGGACCATCATCAGCAGATGACATGACACCCCAAATCAACACAGGCTGCACTTCAAACACCTTGGATTCTGTGCCTCTCCAGATTTCCCCAAGAATCTAGGAACTTGATTTGTGTTTTCAGGCATTTTCTGGAGGTGGAGAGTGGAGTCTGATATTTTTGGTTAGTGGTTTCCAGAGCGTGGGAACAGCAAAGGAAAGGATCTGATAATCCAGGCCAAAGTGGTGTAAGTGATAAGCAGACCTGAAAATTACGGGTGAATTCTAGATATACTGTCGTTTTTTGACCAGAAAAATTATGAATTTACTGGACCAGGGCTCTGCGCCTCAGAAGCAGAGGGATAAACGGAGAACTGTTTTAAAGATGGAACAGGTCTGTGAAGGTGGTGCGCTTCATATGTTAGTCAAAGGGGAGGGCTTAACAGTAAATAATACCAAGGTTACGGTCGTGAACCCGTGCTAACAAGTGGAGTGAGACGTCATAACCCACACAACTCTTGTGCTGGGAAATTTCTTTCGACCCTATCTGCCGTTATGTAATCTCAAACTGACATTGTCTCAACGTGATTGGTCCATTCGTGCGCCTTTTATTTTATATAACCAATGACAATCCGAATCTCAGCCCACGTGGACTGAAACGAGCCAATGTGACTGCACCGACGTCACTTCGGACATTTGGTGGGTTTTTTTCGTGACGTAAGAAGCCTTTAGTTTCAGTCGCCATTTTGTTATCGCCGAAGACGGACAGAGAAGGACGGCGGGTGGCTGTCGACATACAGCAGTGTCCCGGTGTTATTCTTTCCTGAGGCCGGGCCTGACACTTAGCTATATGAGTACATGGACTGCCTATTAGTCAATGCGTTTGGTATTGATAAGGCTGGTGTAGGTTTTCCTGGGTCGCTCTGCCCAAAGATGGAAGACCAAGCAGCGAGGGAAGATGCCTGCCGAGAGTATCAGTCCTCGCTCGAAGACCTGACATTCAACAGCAAGCCGCACATCAACATGCTGACCATTCTGGCCGAGGAAAACCTCAACTTCGCCAAGGATATCGTCGCAATTATTGAAGCACAAATAAGCAAGGTTTTTATAAATATAGCATATTTTCCAATTTCAGATGATTTATGGCGATGTATGTAGTAGGCTCAGTCGACGATGGCTATGTTAGCTCCTAGCTAAACATGGCGACCAGCGTAGGGTTAACACGCCATGTCGCCCAGCTACGTTACAGTTCGTTGTTTTCCTGTTGTTTAGCAACTATATCCAGTGCCACTACCATTTCAGTTTTTTGTGTATTAAATTGAAGCCCCGTTTATTCATTGATCATAATTAAATTATTCTGCCTGAAAGCCAGAATTTTTTTTGAACAGTTACGCAACACGTTGTCGAAATTAGCTTTGAGTTACCCAGGTGCGATTTCGGGCCTAACGGAAGTGAAAATCCACCGTAAGAAGTTTATATTTGCGTTGAATACATTGCAAAGTCAACGTAAACCAGTTACTTCGAGGCAAAATATAACTATTATAGTTTAAGATTTGAGAACGATTACAGTACAATGAAGTGTGCACTGGTGCCAGACCCATGAAAGTTTGTTTTAAAATGCTTTAAATAGGAAAACTTGGTTAGACCGTGGATATAGAAAACGAGAATTGGGTAATTGAGTACATTTTTCTTATTAGCTTTTAAAGGTTTTAAGGAATATCGACCTTGTGGACAGTTGTTAAATTTTAGTTAAGCTTGGAACAAGTCCTTATTAGTTTGACGCGACCAAGAAGACCGTACAAATGCTCATTTAAACAAGTTAATTTATCTTAATGGACACTGAAAACATCCTTTGAGTCCAGCCCAAACTGTCAGGCACTTTGAGACACAGACATTTAAACTAGAACTATTGCATTTCCTGGCAAAGTTGCGTGCAGAAGCTGATTTAAAAAATAAATTGCTGAGAGCATTTCTTTAACTACAATATTTTCAAGCTACATGTTGAAATTTATTGTCTGGGTACTGTCAAAAATGAAACATCGAAATAATTGACTGAGCTCAAAAGAAATGCAGACAGACGGATGACATGAGGAAAGGAGAAAAGGACAAAGAATTATCCCTTTAATGTGTTTTATTACATAGAACAACTCATCATCAAAGAAATTTACAGGTCACAGTACCACAGAAAACCAAAAAAGGAATAAAAAGATAGTATAAAACATTTCAGAAATAGCTGAATATTTCAAAAATAGGTAGAAATGAGAAAAAATACATAGAAATATGTCTTTAAAGGGAAGAAGACTTTAATAGTTTCAGTAGCTGTAAAGATAAAAGAATAGTGCCAAAAAATGGATAGAATTAAAATAAACATCAACTGGTTAATAATAGTGTGAATGCTGAACATCTCTATATTATATTGGACCAGCTGTCCATTTATTTTTTTCTTTTTAGCCTATTGCTAGCATTAGCCGCTTCAGATATGGTGGGTTTTGACTATATTTTTACAGCCCTGGTTATTCACAGCTACCGTTGGTACTTTTTGTCACTGTATTTCTACTGATTCAGGCCGACCACATCTGTTATAACCGGGTTTCAGTCCTAAGTGATTGTTAATAAATATTGTTGGCCAGCTGTTGGCAATAGAAAAGCCTCTCAGTCAGCACTTTCCTGTGTGCTCAGTGTTTGCCTGGTGACACACAGCTTTGCTCACTGATTGGGTCAGCAACACCGTTTCTCTGCTTTTCTTAGTGAAATTTTTATTCCTGAAATGTCATTGAATGGTTAAAATGTTAAAATAAAAAATGTGAAATGTGCTTTTTGTCATTTTTTATTTCCAGTGTAATTTATTGGTCTGACTGGTTTACATTTCCACAGCTGAGTCTGACTCGGCTTGTTCGGACTGGTTGTAGAGACAGTGTTAAATCAGCTGCAGCTTAGTCATGGTACACTTGTATTGAAGTGAGTTAAACTGCAGCTTTGTAAATAGGTCACTTGTGCTATTTTCATTGATGTTCTAAAGTAACTGAAGGTGTGTGTGTGTGGGGGGGGGTGGTGGTATTTATGGGTCAAACTCTTTTTAAAGAGAGCAAACTTTCAGGGTGTGATTAAGAGCGCAACTGGCTGAAGGGACATTTGGGTAAAACACAAAGTGTGGTCTAAGGGACAACCCTTGGCGGGGAGGGGGGTTAAAATGGTTCCTGAGGACTGGACCTTTGTGGACTTTAATGTCCCCCTTGAATTTGGGGATGGAGCTTTGTTTTCCTGAAATTTTTTTTTTAACACTGAACTGACTGGTTGTTGTTGAAGATTTTTCTGCACATTACAGTTTTTTGGATTGATCACAGCCGTGGTCAGAACTTCAATACGCCCTTGATGAAGTTTGGAGTGTTTGTTTTTTCCCTACCCAGAATGAAGACAAACCATTTGGACTGTTTTTCATCCAGTGGTGCCACTTTTTCCTCTTGGCACAGACTCTATTTTGAGCTTTTCCACACTTTGTAGTTAAAAATTTTAAGGTTTTTGCTCACAAATGGCAACGGGGAAGGCAAACAGCCCAATTAGTTCTGGATAATGTGTTTGTTCTGAATGTTGACTTTAACCCCTGTTGTTTTCTAAACTTGTGAGTTCTCTATCGCTCCAGGCCCCATCTGCCGAGAAGCTTCCAGTTTTGTACTTAGTGGATTCCATAGTGAAGAATGTTGGAGGAGAATACCTTGCAGTGTTTGCTAAAAACCTAATCACTTCATTTATATGTGTCTTTGAAAAGGTACAGTTCTCTTTGCTGTTGAGCTTTGTATTAAATTTAAGCACTACAGTCTTTTAAAGCCCACTTCACTTCCCTTCTGTTTGTGTTGCTTGCTTTTTTCTGTGATCTGCATTCTGCTCCTGTGTATTAAATGTCATAATATAGTCTTGCTAATAAAGTTTTCTACTGGAATTTATTTCTAAAACCAGTATATTTGATAGACTTTTAGTGCCAAGTCTGCTGTGATAAAGTGTGGTACAGGTGTTTATTGTGGACCAAGCTATATCCTCTGTTTAATAGGTGGATGAAAACACTAGAAAGAGTCTTTTCAAGTTGCGCACAACGTGGGATGACGTGTTCCCCTTGAAGAAACTGTATGCACTTGATGTTCGGGTGAACTCTGTGGACCCAGCCTGGCCTATCAAGCCGCTGCCACCCACAGTCAACGCCAGTATTCATGTCAACCCCAAGTTTCTAAAGCAGGTGTGTATAAACTACATTGGGGCAGTACTCTGCTGCTGCTTTCCTGTTCTATCTGAATAATGTCAGATCAGTTTTGTTTAGAGTTGTTGAAAGCTTTTTCTTGCCTTTTCCTTCACCTTTTCTTGCAGATTTTCTGGTTTTAACAAAAACCTGCCACTTAATCAGCGTCCCTTATGAGTGATTTAGAAAATAAAGTTAAACAGCAGGTTTGTGGTGCTGGAATTAGACTTTGTTCCCAAATTGGTAACTCACAAAAGTCACCATAACACCTTATGAAATAAAACAATGAGACACTAAGTAAAATAAACTGACAAGCAAAAGTACCTGGTCGTCTGTGGTGATGTGTGTGGAGACAGCCTTGGTCTTCACAGCTGTGAGTTTGGCCCGGTTTGTGTCTGGGTGAGCTTAAGTTCATTGCGTGCTTTGTCTTGTGAAGCACCTTGATGCTTCCAGATGTCTGAAGCTTAACACTTGGAGTGGACTGTCAGAAAGGAAATTGCAGATTTTTATCAGTAAGTTGAGTCAAACGAATGTAACAGATTAACCAGCCAAAGACAAGATTTGTTGAGATCTCTTATTTGGATTGACCAATGCGTAAGACAAGAAGCACCTAAACAGCTAAATCGACACGCTTAGAGGGCAGAAGAGAGTTATGCTGCAGATGAGGATTTTAAAGTGAAACTAATACGCTGCTGTCCTCTCTGATGTCATGTCTCCAGTCTGAGGAGGTGTCCTCTCCACCACCTGTCCCTGCTCCACAGCCGCCGGCGCCAGCACCACCACCACCAGCAGCGGCAGCAGCAGCAGCAGCACCTGCAGCCTGACCCAGGAGCAACTGATCCGGCAGCAGCTGCTGGCCAAACAGAAGCAGCTACTAGAGCTCCAGCAGAAGAAGATCGAGCTGGAACTGGAGCAGACCAAAGCCCAGCTTGTAGGTCACATGTCTTTTATCCCAGATATCAGCGATTCTGTGTCTCAAGAAGCTCTCTGCTGTGCAGTGTTACATGTAACTATGTCTCCAGCCTGAGACTTTGGGGAGTGTGTGAAAATTTTTTACTTAGTTGCATTTGTTTAGGTACATGATCACATTGTTGCGGTAACAGAGTAACAAAGTTAAATGTTGCAAATATTTTGTCCTTTTCTTCACTGGTACGATCTCCCTATTCTGTGGACTACCTCTGCGTGTGCATAAACTGTTACATACACACGTATCACACTTTGTAGGGCTCCACAACGAGTGCCCAGCGCTAATGGAACAACATTTAGCTGTTACCAAACATGATGCCCTGTATAGCTGATTATCATAAAAACCAAAATGCAGTTCACATAGTACCTGTGGTTGCTGTACGAGGGGAATGCTATGCTGTGTACGTGTATTGAAGGCAACTTGTCACCACTCAATGTTTAAGATTGAAACTTTGACGTTGCAAAGAAACTTCAGGGACCAATGCATGGCCTACAACACTGAACCACTCCCTGCCTCTTTTCAGCTTTCATTATCAGTGTTGGGCAATAGTGTCACTACATGTGGCTATGTGACTAACCTAACTACATTTCTCAGTCGCGTGGAACTAACGCCACTACTTTGAGTTAAAATGACCCACTAAAGCTCCATGCATTTTCCAAGGAGAAGCTCTGAATTGCAGCAGACTGGGTGGATGAAACTGATAAGTAATATGACTGATTCCAGAACAACAGAGATTTATAGGAGAGGGAACCGCTTCTGTATGGCAGCGCATTCTAATCTTTTGAGTTTGTTCTTCTTGCTGCTTCGCTGTTAGCCTTTCTTTACAAAGCCTGCCTTATTCTGCCTCTGATTGGGTCCTGACATGTCTGGCTTGTCTTGGCATTCAGAAGACAACTAACGGAGAAGAGTAGCGTTACACATTTTAACTTGACACATTTCAAGCTACTTTGGCCTTTTTTTTTTTTTTTTTTTTTTTTTTTTTCTGGAGTGAGGCTTTATTTTGAGGGAGATAAGCTTATAGGTCCTCACACTTATTAATTTGCTTGCCCAACACTGAATATGTGCAGTTAAAAAAGGTGTGACCAGATCATGTGCCTGTGCAATCAACTGGGAACTTAAGTAACAGCCGTAGCACCACCTTCTCCCCCTTGAACACAAGCACAAACAGTTTTTCAATGTTTTCACAGGCTGGAGGATTTGTGTTGCCGTCATCCACTCCAGTCTCAACTCCAGCTCCCAGCACAACACCTAAGCCCATTGTCCAAGCTGCCCCTGTAGTCCGACCCTGGATCCCTCCTCAGACCAAGTCTGACCCCAAGCCGTCCACCCGAGACCCCCGTCTGAACCGCGTTGGTCCCCCAGCTACCCCTCAGCCCAAAGAACCACCTGCTGGGAAAAAGACGGATGTTGCCACAACGGGAAGTCATGTTCTGACTCCTGAGAAATCCCCCCGGCCAGACAAGCCCAGGACACAGAGGAAAGAGGTTCTTGAGAAGTCTAAGTCTCCATCTCCTATGACCAAAAGCGTGCCGAGCAAGAACAAACCGGTGGAGTTGGAGAAGTCAGCAGACCTCAAGAAAGACCCCAGGCTGAGGAAACGAATGCAGGACAAGAGCGAGGCAAAAGATGATGAGCTGAAGGAGAAGAAAAGATGCAATGACAAGAAGGAACGGGAGGAAGTTACACGGGGAGGGGAGCCCCAGAGGTTCCCCAAAGGAAGGCTGGTTAATGGCTCATTGACTAAACATGACCGCGAGGAGTCAGAGAAAGCAGACTTCAAGTCTGGAGGCAATGCCCGTACACATGCCAGGAAACGCACGCGGTCACGCTCCCCTGCTGCTTCACCAAAGAGGAAGGACAGGCGGTCTCCGAAGAGCCGAGCTAGGAGCAGCTCCTTGTCTCCTTCACCCTCTCACAAAGCCAGCAAGCCCAGGAGGGTCCGTGCAGACGAACCGGAACATGGTAAGCCCAGCCGAGAGGACCGACTCATACCCAAAAAGAACCAGTCAGAGAGCAGGAGGTCCAAGAGGCCAGCGGAGGAGCGGCACACAGAATCCAGAGATTCTCACTCCCCACGGAGCCACGACGGCGGAGGCAAGGACACCAAGGACGCTCCTCAACGCTGGAGGAGCGGCTGGGAGGAAAACAAACAGTGAGTCCTTCTCTGATAACATTACTGGGTTCAAGATGACCTGGATGACTGAGAACCTTCACGGACAACATTACTGTGCTCAGTGTATCATCTTTTTAATTTTTGACCAACGAATCACAGTATGTCTGAATGAGTTCAACAAATCTAACTTTGTTTCATTTTTAGTCTCAAGATGCCAGAGGATTCTCATGTGAAGCCTGGACCTCAAAGACACAAACAGTATGGCGGCTCTTCTCGACCCCCAACCCCTCGAACTCCAAAACACCGCCTCAGTGTGGATGCCAACCTGCAGATACCCGAAGTCCTCAACTCTGCCTCTAAGAAGGACCTGCTCAGGAGGGTGAGTTAAGGACACTGATAAAGGACAATCAGAAATAATCTTAATTTGTGGTGTAACTCCAATGTCAGAGTAACCCAAAACAATTAAGGTTAAATAACTAGCTGACGTAGCCACTTAAGGCTCTACAGCCAGTCTGCTTGATCAATTGGCAAGCTAATGAGCACCGAGTATACTCACAATTTATCTTTGCTGATAGAACTGGGTTTTATAGTATACTGAAGCATTGGAAAAAAAACCCTCCCTCGTTTCAAATTCTGATTTCCCACGTTTATTGTTTTATTTCAAATAAAACAGCCAGGTTCAGGTGAGAGTAAGATCAAAATGACCCAATATTCAGTTATAATAATTTTAGAAATTGATATGGAGCAATTCTCGTATTAATCAATATCACTATCGCTTTATGCTTTCTGACAGTATAAAAAGAGAAAGAGGAGGATAGAGAGGGAGAGGTGGATAGAGAGCAGAATGAATTCAGCAGAAAGAGAGTTTTGGAGCAAAAACCAGGTGAGAATGTGGACAGGTAGTCAGGAACACAAGTCCCAATGCTAATGCCATTTCTGTTCTGCCCACGTTCATTTCAGTGCCTTGATATACTGCATTCTCCCCACTCTACGTTAACATTTAAATATGTGTTTATTATCATTACAATCAAATACAATATCTGTTTATGTGCAGTTGTCATATGAAGAGAGACATCACGGACACGTTCACTGACAAATACTTAGTTTGGCCAGACAAACATACATAGCTGTATATATGCATTGTTTGAGAAACATGTTGGAAAACCTTCATGTTAATATATTTTCCTGAAGATTAACATCTCTGCACTTCACGGGTTGAACTAGTTGTTCAAGCAACAGCAGCAGTAGAAAGTTAGTGGGCTACGCGTAGGGAGCTCTTTTGTAGAGCACATTTTATATTTACAGCAGATATTTAATAAAAAAGATTTTTCTTCAAAAAGTGTGATTTTAGTAATGGGGGCCTGTGTCTTTGTAAAGCTTTATGTCCAATAACGCCCCTGGTACTAAACAAACGATTATTTGTCTGTTTGTACTCAGTTCAGATGAACTTTGCCCTTCAGCAGACTACTTTCAGACAGTAAACAGTTCTCAAAATGCTGATTCAACTTAGTTGCATGAAGGTCCTTCAAATAAAATGTTTTCTTGGATCTAAACATTCTGCAGGCCAGCAAGCGTCTGGAGAATGGTGAGATTTCCCAGGAGGATTTCCTGAACATGGCCCACAAAATCAAACACTTTTTCCAGTATCAAGAGGAGTTGCAGCAGCACTCTGAGAACTGGGACGATTCCGAAAGCTTCTCCAAGAAGCAGCCGCTGCTGACCACAATTCCATCAACTCAGCCCCGCCCTCATGAAGCCATGGACGCGGCTGAGCTGTCCTACTATGAGCACAAGTCAAAGCTGAGGAAGACCCAGGTCACCCATCGAGCCACTGGGGAGGAGTGGGAGGGTGAGGAGAGTGCAGAGGAGAAAGAAGAGAAGGTGCAGGATGTGAAGATGGGTGGTGGCCGTAGTCTTGGACACCAGCCTTCACACAAATATAGCCGGGCGCCCCGGGACAGACCAGGTAAGCTGAATGGAGGCAGCGTGGCAGCTGGAGCTACAGTAGTATTTATAGGTTTACATTTCAGTGAAAAATTTCAAATGGGGGTGAGCGGTTACATGAAGTATACTTGATGTACAGCAGTTCCTTCCACGTGAAATACATTAAATGAATATCAGGACTACAAGTATGATGTGAATGTCGTTGGCATTAAATTCACTTTGGAGTTGGTTGCACAGGGTCGGCAACTCCGTGGTCAAGTTGGACGTTTGGGAGAAGTTATCTGTGATGACAGGCGAGGAGAATAATATTATTAGTTGCTTTGCTGCTTGTAAACAGTGTAATAAAGTGTTAACATTTGATAGCTACGAGATAGACATAATCTCAGAGGAAACGTGTCAAACTGCAAAAGCATAGCAGCTGCTTGTGACAACCCAGTAACACAACTCTCATAGGCTGAGTGTTTAATTATGGCCTATGGGTCACAGGACTTAAATTAAAGGGACTGGGAAGGTACATAGATTACGGCAGATAACTAGTTGGTTCACGTACTGAGCTTTATGGGTGTGTTCAAAACTGGACCCGTTCAGGATGCTGATCCCGTGTCAGTGGTTTGGTTTACATAATGCCATTATTTATTTCCATTTGTTTAAAAAGCTTGTGTGCATTTACCTTGCCTGAAATAAACATTATAAATTAATGATAAATTTAACTTAATCCTGTTTTTCCCCCCTTTGTGCATGTAATAGAAAAAAACGTGAATAAATAGTAAATAATGCACAGAAATGTTGCTGTACTAGCAGAATCATCACACTAGGGTCATCTTATGCATAAAGATGTTGAAAATCACATCAAGTGCATTGGAGGAGATTTTGAAATATCGTGATTACATATTGTGTCTTAGAATATAGCCTAAAAATACTGCAATATTATATATAGGCTATATTGCCCAGCCCTGATTCCAAATGTATGATTCATAATGAAGCCTGTTGGGTTGATATGTGTCATTGATGGGCGGTGGTTTATGAATTCAAGGTGAAAGGCAGAGCAAAGAGCGTGAGGAACCACGGCAGCCACTTGGCCCCATGATTGAGGAGTACAACCATGGCAAAGAGTTCCCAGCACTAAAGTCACTACCAGGCCTGCGCTTCAGGAGAAGAGTGGATCCAAGAGAGTCCAGTAAGTGTGCTGTATCAGAGATTCCATTTATCTGTTGAGTTCATCCATAGAGAGGACAGTGGTTATGTTAGGTTCTTGAGCTCAGAGGTGGCAGAAATATAATCAGTGAAACTTCAGCTGGGTTGGGGGTTCGACAAGTATTATGAATTATTCACCATAGTAACAGAGTCACAACCACAAAGCGACTTATGGGGCAGCTAAAGGCATTGAAGTAACCTTTCATTCAAAGAAATTTCCAACACTGAAATGAGTGTTGAGTGACGTTTGGCTTCCATGATGTAAGACCGTGTCCTGATGAGTTTTTCTGTTTTAGCTGAACGAGAGTGGAACTCTCCGCTGATGGAGCGTCAGAGGTACAGTGAAGAGCAGAAGAGCGGCTATGATGCCCCGCGGAGGTACGGCCCACCTGCTGACTCCAGACATTCCGACCCACGAAGGCTGGATGGGCACTCTGGCACGGTTGTCCACAGGAACTGTCCGAGCCCGGGCAGTCTGGACCCCCCCGCCCCCAGGTTTGAGCGTGAGCGCCTGTCGCCTCTCCATCAGAGAGAGTCTGCAGAGGTCAGTCCGATCCCGCGCTTTGAGAGCCCTAACAGTGAGCACTCGGATGACGGGCCCCTCAATCTGGATGCCCATCCTCCTCATCCACCCCAAAAATCCATCCTCCAGGTGCTGCCCCGTGGAGGGCCACTGGTTTCTGTTCGTCAGCACTGTGACTCCCCAGGACACACACCTCCTCATGATGGAGGACACTCTTCATCCCGATATGATGTGCCTGGACCCATGGGCTCCTCTAGGCCGCATCCTCCAGGCTGGTATGAGGGCGGCGGTCCTGGACATTATGATGATTCGCCCATGTTTGACGGACCTCAGGGCCCTGGCATGTTTGATGGTGGCGGGCCACCCCAGAGATTTGATGGACCTGGGCGGTGTGATGGCCCCCTCATGTCTCATGGACCAATGAGAGGCGGAGAAGGAATGGGTAGGTTTGATGGTCCACCTCACCCTCAAGGCCCTGGGAGGTTTGATGGTCCTATTGGTCAGCAGCCCCCATTAAGGTTTGAGGGACCGGCACCTGCCCCTGGCCACTTTGATGGCCCAATGCAGCGCTTTAACAACATGGCCCCTGGGTCTGGGTCTGGACCAATAGGCTTCCAGCAGCAACGGCCCATGCGCTTTGAGGGCCCTCCAAACCAGATGGGTCCCGTGCGCTTTGAAGGTCCTGGTCCGATGCGCTTTGATGGGCCAATGCAGCAGGGCCCGAGGTTTGACACACCCCTTCAGGGCGGCGCCCCACTCTACGAATCAGCTCCTGGCCAGCAGGGCCCTATGAGGTTTGCTCCCCAGCACAACCCACAGCCCCCCATGAGGCAGATGGCTCCTCCCATTTTTGAGAACTGCATGGCCCCCCAGCGGTTCTCAGAGCCCATGAACCCTCAGTTCCCCGCAGGACCAATAGGGTTCCCAGCCCAGCCGAACCTGCAACAGGCGGGAAACTTCAACATGCAGCCAGCCCCACCGTTCAACCAGCAGGGCTCAGCCTCCTTCTACAACCCTGTTGCCCCTGCTGTCGGCCTGCAGCAGCCGGTGAGTGACATAACTGTTGATCGTCACCCATTCACTGCAAACATTCTGTTGTCACGGTTTTAAGTGGTGGTCTGGTTTTCAGGTAAACATGATGGGGAACCTCAACCAGCCATTGCTGTCACAGAACGCAGTGCCTTTCGCACAGCAGAGTAAGCTCGGCGCTCTCAACACCATCACAGCACCTCCCAAGTGCACACATTTGATTGCTTGTTCTGTCCTTGCAGCTCCGCAGGTCGGTCATCCAGAAAACCACTTTGGTCAGGTCGACGTCAACGACCTGCTGTCCAAACTCATCAACACTGGCATCATCAAACCCTTGCAGCCTGAAGCCACACCAACCTCAGGTACCGGTAAGTGGACCATCTGAATGTCTCTTGTAATGTTCTCCTTTAGGCCTTTAATCTCAGTATCTTCCAAACTGATCGAAAAACGTTTCCAGAAACACCAGCTGTGGCTCCAGCAGCTTCACCAGTGGCAGAGGATGAGGACGAGGACGAGCCAGATGTGGAGGAGGATGATGTCCCCGACCTCACCAGCTTCTCTATCGATGACATGAAACAGTGAGTAGAGGACACTGTCAAGTTCAGAGCCAGCCTGTTGCACCAGATGTGAGATGATATCATTCGTTGTTTCATACCAGGCGATACGAGAGCATCGTGACCAAGCTGTACTCTGGCAACCAGTGCTGTCTGTGTAGCATGAGGTTCACCGCCTCGCAGACCGACATGTATGCTGACCACCTGGACTGGCACTTCAGACAGAATCATGCAGGGAAGGTCGCCAGCAAGAAGGTCACACACCGCCGCTGGTACTACACTCTAAGGGTAAGCACATAAGCACACCCTAAAAGCACAAAATTCGGTTGGTACAAAATCAGAGACTGATTTAATCAGTGCATTTGTGGGTTCGTCTGTCAGGACTGGATCGAGTTTGAGGAGATCGCCGACCTGGAGGAGCGAGCCAAGAGTCAGTTCTTTGAGAAGGAGAATGAGGAAGAGGTTCAGAAGAGCCAGGCGGCAGCTAAAGAGAAGGAGTTCCAGAGTGTGAAGGCCAAAAAGGACCAAGTTGCAGAGGTGAGACAATCAAAGTGCTTCATAGAGGAAACCTTGTTGTCCTACTCAGAGGACCATGAAATTAATTCGTAATTAATTCAAGTAAAAAGGAGGGATTAGTATTGGAGTACTCATTGGTGACGATACAGACCCTACAATCTTAAATCAGCTTAAAGCTGTAGAGGAGTGAGGCTTGTTGGTGAAGGTGTCCAGGGGGTCTGTTGCTTCTGGCCCTCAAGCTCTTGTTATATAATGTTAAAGGTGTACTTTCCAGTACTTGTTCATAAGGTCAAGCGAGTAATTGAATATTGACGTTACTGAAAGAATGTAGTAATGCAATATTGCTGAAATGTTTTGCACCTGGGAAAAAAAGTCAAAGGATGACTCCTCCGTACCAAAAGTAAAGTACTTGTTATTAGGAATATTCTGTACTGGCCTTTCTGTCATAACTTGTCAGAACATCTGTTTGGATTAGACAGTATCAGGCTTTAGTAAAGCTGTCGGATAGATGCAGGACTGCAGTAACTGTACTTGCTTTAAGTGCAGTGAATCAGTATGGTGGCCAGGAAGGACAAATGAAGCGTAGAATGACAAACTTGTCAAGGGTTCAGTTTAAACTAATATCACGTGTTGATCCTTCTCCTGCAGCTATGTGAAATCTGTCAGGAACCGTTTGAGACGTACTGGGTGGAGGAGGAGGAAGACTGGTTCCTGAAGAACGCCGTAGGGGTTGATGACAAGGTAAAACACGCCGCCAGGATTGCCAGATAATGAGACACTCTGAATCATAACTGCTACTACATCTCAACAATTAGAATGCGTGATTTTTTTTGTCATCAGTTATTTGATGTTCTAAACTCATTACACTAAAATGTCAATTACAATTGATTTTATTGCCTACAGCTAAAAAGAAACCCCTCAAAATATTCCCTTGTCTAAACAGTATAAGTCCTAATCATCAAATCTGCCGAAACTCAAAACATTTGTGCTCCCTGTCCGGGTGACTGTAGTGACTTTAGTGGAATGACCTCTGACACCCATCAGGTGGGCGTTCGAATGTGTCAGCGCTTTGAAAGATCTTTATTTAAATGTTAGCATGCTAAACTAGGTTGTCTTAAAGTGTGTTGCCACCTTCAGGCTGCATTCAAAACATTTTATTAAACTAAAACACTTATGTGTTTCAGTGGTTAGCATGCTAACTAGCTTTAGACATGAACAAAATCCAACTCAACAGACCCTCTTCTCTTTCCACAATCAGCGGCTGAGCTGAGCCCTGCTGCTGTTAGTGGCTCCCCCTGTCTTAGGGAGGACTTCAGGCAGCTGTAGGCCCACTAGTGTCACAGCGAACAGTTGCTGGTGACATGCTGCCCCCTGTATTTGCAGATGACCTTCACATTCTGGTTATGAATTGCAGATTGCACATTTAAGTGATGAGTTTATCTTTGCAAGTTTTCGAGGTGACGTTTGATTGTATCTGCTTCACTGTACCATCGATATCGATCATTCTGTCCCCATGTTTGTTTTCCCTCCTCAGAACTTCCATCCCTCTTGCTTTGAAGATTATAAAAACGTAAGTGGTTTCAGAATTAAAGCTTTGAATCAAACGTCTTCAGCCTCGCAGACATTTGATCTTCTGTTTGTGTCCACAGTCGTCGTACATCGAAGTCACGCCGTCGCCCAACAAGCTGCTCACCGATCATCCGCTGAGCACCTTCGTCAAGACGGAAGTGGACGACATTTTTTCCTGCGTCGCCTCTGCAATGAAACAGGAAGTGGAGTCCGAACTGCCTGCTGTGAAAAAAGAGGAGGTTTTAACAGATGTGCAATCAGAGCAAACTGAAGCGTGACCCTGCTGCTGCCTCATTTTCACCTTTCTGTGAAGAAAAAGTGTTTTTATCGTGCCGAGGATCAGTCCTCAGCAACTTCCACTTGAATACATTTTTGTATTTGGATTCTGTGCGACCATTTCAGGTGGTCTGTTCCTGAACTGAATTTATTTAAAAAGAGAAAAGGTTTTGTTGCCTTTGGCTAAAAGATGTAAATGATTTAATTTATAAATTAAAGTATTTTTGGTATCTCTGCTGTAGCAGTGATTGAATCTGACAGCTGCTGTGTGTGCTGCCTATTACAGCCTGTAAATAGTTGCAGGAGTTGTTTCTGGCTGCGTTGAAGGTAAGCATCACCTGAGTGCACGGCTGAAGACTCACCTGCTCTTCAGGATCTGCCGAGGATCTTCATTTTCCTTTGGTCTCAAGTTGATATCCAATAAAAAAAAGTTTGAAACTTAATTTGTGTGAACAGTGATTGATCTTTGACTGTTTTCAGTTTTGTTGTCATTTCGGTTACAAAAATAAAAATAAAGGTTAAGTGGATTTAAAGTTTTTCTTCTGGTGTTTTTATTCGCTCAGACCTTTTGCCTGAATTGTTGCGCGTTGGATGGAGAACTTGTGTTTAAAGCAGACAGTTGAACTTTGGAACCACAAACCCTGCTGTGGTTCACAAGCTTGAACCTTAATAAAATCAAATCTTTCACATGATCTACAACCATCGAAGCTCCTGAGTCGTTGAGGTCATAAGTAAATGGACCTCAGGCACAACCCAGACTAGCAGGGCTCCACCACACAAATCGGACATAACATTTTTACAAACCCATCACCCGATGAAACGGTTACACTTTATTTCCCTCCAGAGTCTGCTGATGTCATTTTGCAGCAAACAATATGATTTAATATACTCATCAATAGATTAGAGACCTGATCCTTGGGAGCAGTTTGTTGAAAAAGGCATTTTTATCAAGGTAACATCTATTCATGCAAAATATTTTGTGAATTCTTTGGAATATTTTGTTCAAAACTTAGACATGAGAAATAGTAGCTGCAATTTCACTTTGGAAAAATGTGGCTTAAAGGGATGAAGTAAAATTCTTTCATGTACATTTTTTCTTGATGGTATGATTCAAAAGAAAAGCCCCTCTTATTGGGAGGGGATACTTGATACGCCTTTTCTATTGTGACAGATGTACAGATGAATACTTTAATAGATCCTAAATCGAAATTCTATATAAAATACTGTTGTTTCTGTAACACTGAAATGGAAGACATGTTTTTATATTTTACATGTTGCACTTGTTGTACTGTTGTTGGTTTTACTGGGATGGCCACTAACCAATGAAAACTGGCATTCACATGTGCTAAAAATGTTAATGTACACTGTCCCTTTTCAAAATTAAAGAAACTGAAATCCAAATTGAATTTTGTCTATTTGTGGCATCTTTTCCGGTGACATTGGAAAAAAGGCTCCACAGTGTTAAAAATGTTGCCCTCAAACAATAATACTTGGATGTCCAAACATTTTAAAAACAGTTAGAGATACATTTTTAACTGAAAGGAAAATGAATTAATTTTCTCTCTTCTTTTGGGTTAGAGGGAATTAGGAAACAATAAAGGATGATGGAAGAAAATGGAGGACAGACAATCATGGTGACGTTCTCTGGCTTCCCTCCTTCATGCAGGCCGCTTTGGGATGTATCGCCAATGTTTGTGTACTGTGGGTGTTGTAAACATTAATAAATAAAAAACATGTGACCGTACATCACCTAAAACAGACAGAAACCATCTTTTCGAGTTTAGCCCATGTCCCATCTGCTTAACTTTAGCGGGAGGAGTTTATGAAAGAGCCAAAACCTTTACGGCTGCACACAAGGTTTTTTTTTTCTCTTTTTTTGTGTTTTTCATGATCAGAAGTCCTGCCAGTCTACTGTACACTGCACAGTCACACGTTCTAACGCGGTAACTCAGCTCTGCATGTCTGAACCAGTGCAGAAGGAAAGCAGACCTCAGTCAGGCAGAGAATGAAACCCTGCTCGACTTCGCGTCCAGCATCTATTCTGGTGTTTCCCCCAGAGCCTCCCGATTTCACCAAGACTCAGGACCCTCGAGCCGTGAAGCTGCCAACATGTGGGTATATTCTCCTGATGATATAGTTTTAAATATTTACTCACTACTCAGCTGCCCTGCCGGAAACAATACTTGAAGTTAGTACTTCTCCTGTTCCACCGTGAAGTCAAAGACTTTCTGTTCAAAACGTGATGGTTTATGTCTGTAAGGATCCTTTTGGAACCGATTTATCGTAACCACGAGCAAAGGGAAACTGCAATGGGCTATTCACATATTTTATAAATATTTAGCTTTACATTTGGATTCAATGTCTCGGTTTATCAGTTACATTGATATTTAAGCTTTGACTTCTTTGGTATCTACAAACATACTAACACTTGCAGATTCATGTCACATTCAACATTTTTTACATCTTTTTATTGTGCCTGATGTGAGCAAAGTTGGCTAAATGTAAAAGTTGCTTTTCCATCAATCACAGCATGAACACAAACTTTCTCACGTTTTCCCTTCGATGTTGTCCATAAAAACACGCATGCAGCTT
>KV751416.1:249578-278186 GCA_001698575.1 Mola mola
GGACGAGTGTTCTGCGTCAGACATCTTTAGTTTGCGTAAACGGACACGGGGAAGCTCCACCTGCCACTTTCCTCCCGCAAAACTTCTTCTTCCGTTTCTAACCGATAGAAACAAGGAGACGTTCACTCAGATTTTAAAGCCTAAACGTTCTCACTAAAAACACAGTTAAGACTTTGTGCAGGTACTTTACATGACATTGTACTTTCTATTTTTGCACTACTTCTTCTTTTGCTCTGATAAATGACTGAATATGTCCTTGTATTTGCAGTTCTTCTCAGGATTTGGTTGCATGAAGCCGCCGAGACTTCTGTTCTTCTGCCCGACACTGCTGAAGTCATGAGAAGAATTAGGTTGGAAAGCAGCTTCCCGTCTTTGTTCCATCTCCGTGTGGACGAACGCGAGCCGCCGGATCCTTTACCTCCACAGCCGGTAGACTCCCAGAGCGATGGCCAGGCAGGAGAAGACGGTGGCTGGGGGGAACACAGGAGAGAGAGGGCCTTCACACCAGCTCTGATTGGTTCTGAGGGTGATGAGGTCGGGCGCCTTTACCTGCCAGGTAGCGAATGGTCTCCAGCTTGAGAGACTCCAGCACGGTTTTGAGCGAGGCCACCTGCAGGTCCATCTTCTTGTTGATCTCCATGTTGTCGTGTTCTAGATCGGCTTTCTGGTGCAACGAACCAAAAACGGTGAGCGCGGGCCGATTGTGTCCCGGCAGCCGACAGACACGCTGCAACATGATTTACCTTGTGATGGAAGTCTGTGGTGGCCTCCATTAGCTTCTTCTCCTGCTCGGCGAACTGAGAGAAAAACACTCAATGAGCTCCAGACACAAACCAATAATCGATTAGTCGACTGAACGAAAACAATTAATTCAGAATTTCTAGTCTCGTTTTGAGCAAAATTATTTTCTTTGTCATTTCCGTCAGTAAAAGGAGCAACCTGAAGACGTCACTATGGGAAAATGTGTGCCGAGCTTTTTTCAGTTTATAGAGTAAATGATTCATTGATTATCGTGAGAATGATGAGCAGAGGCGTAAACGTTACAGCTGAGTGAGCCGTAAAACTGCCACACTGAAGCCAACATCATGATTCTCAGGAGGTCTTCAACCTCTTTTTCCTCTGACTTTGAAGCACATTTGTGGACATCATCCTTTCCCAAACTTAACGTTAATATACACAACTATGACAAACGTGTGCAAAGTTTATACAGAAACAGCGCTGCTCAAACAGAAAAGTGGGTTTAAAAAGAAAAAAAGAACACGTTCACGTGGAAGTGTTGTGGAGACGACCCTCGTGCGCACGAATCCACAGAAAAATGACGTATTCTGCCAACATTGTGGTGTTTGCACCCCCTCCTGCGGTTAACATGTAACAACTGCCCGGTCGACCGCTGCTCATCCTGAGCCGAACCTTTGGCACCGCTGCTGCCGTTTCTGGTGGGTCCGGCTACACACAGGATACACAACCGTCGGTTTCCACGCCAACAGTAGACAGTCAGATTCAAACGTTTGCATTTTCAGGCCCCCAAAATGCCGCCGTTCAGGAACCGTCCTCCTTACTGTCCTCACACTGGATCACGTTCACAACACTGACTGCGCCATAAACATGGCTGACACAAAGCACAACAAAAGTCAAGCCAAAATATCTGCATGCCCCCCCTGGTGGCCGGCTGCAGTATGGCTCGTTGACCCCTCCCCCTCCGTGTTAGCTTGGCTGTGGGAGGAGGTGAAGATGAGCCGGCCATGTTTGTGTTCCTGACCGGTGCGCACACACACGCACACACACACCATGTCAGAGATCCTGCTGCTCTCCAGGTTGATGTCCAGTTTGGTTTCTACTCGGACTTTCTGACTCTCCTCCTGAGCAGAAACACAGGACAAACGGGTGATTTTGGATGATCGGTCTCAGTGAGACGGTGCCTCCGCTGCAGACTCAGTGCCTCACCTGCACTCTGTTCCTGAGCTGCTCCAGCTCGCGCTTCATTTTCTGCTTAAAGAGGAACAGGTTGGGATTCAAACATCAACAGCCAATTACCATCACATTGGCACCACATTGACATGAAATTGCAAGTAAATAAATAAAACGTATTGATGTTCTGTTCCATTTAGTGTGGCAGAGCCTTTCCGAGAGCAGTGCCCCGACTGTATCCGAGCCAGATGGAACAGAACCTTCTTTAGCATCGCGGCTAACACCTGTGTTCACCTGACGTGCCGTACCGTGTTTTCAGACCGAAGGTTGGCAAACTCGCTTTTCTCCAGGATCACCATGTCCTTCCTGATGGCGTCCAGGTGAGCCACGAGCTGCTGCACCGCAATTTCCTAACAGTGACACACACCATGCAGCATCACTGTTTGAAAGAAAAGTCTACGTGTTCTTCCGTTTCCAAAACATCTCTGCAGGACACACATGCAGCACAACGAATATTCATTTATCCGGTCATCTGACACATATATTGTGTAACTGACAGCTGTCGGCATGTTGAAACCGAAACCAAATAAACGACACGAGAGCGTCTCCCATCGCCCCCTGGTGGCTGGTGCCAAACTGAAAACTCAAAGTACACCTCACAGAAATGTTTCCCAAAGATGGCTTCTGTCATTTTACGTACTTACTAGAGTTTATGTTTCTGAACAGTTTGGTTTTAATTGGCTATTTGGTGCTATAAAAACGGGACTGAAACATCATGATTGATGGCTGAGCTCTGCATGCCATTGGGTGGGCGGGAACTCCATACGACCGCACAGACGCTGGCTCAGAATGACGTCGCCACCTCAAAATGGCAGCACTCGCATGTTGGACATTTTAGCTTGATTGCTGAACAATGGAAGGAAGCGGCATTGAGTTGTCCATCTTTATTGGTGTCAGCTGGTGTGACTCATCTGTGGAGCTCCGTGTTACAGACACACATCCAAACAGTCACCAGAGGTTCTGTGAACACCCCTCACACGGCATTCTGAAACATGTCCACGTGCACGGAGCTCCCTACCTGGTGGGCTTTGGTCACCATGTCTTTATAAACGATGTCTATGTTGGCCGTGGTCAGAGTGACCAGGGCAGAGACGATCAGCTCCGCTTGACGCTTCTCAAAACCTGCAGCAACGACATCCACATTCATGAGTGTCCACGCCGTTTGTGTCCGGCTGGCGTCTGCCAGGAACACTGGCCGCAAAATATGATGTCGAACCTGAGGGAGTAAAAGTCTGAAAGTTCTCACCGCTGCTCTCCAGCTCCGTCACCATGGCGTGGGAGTCAAAGGTGAGTTTCCTCTGCTCCAGAGGTGTTAGTTCAACTTTCCGGAGGTTAAAGGTCATCGTGGGCGCCGTCACGTGGAAGCCTAAACGCACACATTGTTGTGGGGCCAATTCAAAAACTTCACAGAAACGTTAAAGGGATGTCGTCTTATTTGGAGTGTCACGTTTGGATTGTGGACTGTATATATAGTTACAACGACACGAGAGCTTGCCCTCTGGTGGCTGGCTGCAGTATAGGCCCTAAGCCCCGCCTCCTCCATTATCTTAAGGGCCAAACTAAAAACTCAGAGTACTTTTACCCTTTTCTTTTACCCACAGATGGTTTCTGTTTTATTTTACTCTTATCAGGCTGATGTTCTTGTAAGTTCAAGTGTTAGTGTTTTTTTTATCAATAATTTACTGTTAATATCCGAAGTGCATCTAAAACTGCAGTCTGTACTTCGTTTTGACGTCACTGGGAGAAAATTCCACAATAATGAGATTATGGTGATTGTTAGACTGCTGCAACTCTTCCTCCTCTGTATTTGGTCCACCAGTGATGGTACTTTCCAGCCACTCACAGGTCACTTCACAGAGAGGGTGTTTCTATTGGCTACTAGATACGTGTGCACGTCCCCATAGATGGTGAAAGGCCGCTGCAATGGTGGACATCGCAGCAGGAAGACTTCCCCTTTGGCAACATCTACAACTGCAGATACGGGAAGGAACCAGAGTCAACCGACTGTGTAAGAGGGCGGGGCGAGGGGAGTTGCTTCCTTAAGAGTCTCATGCTTTCATATCACATGCATTGACTTTTACTCAAGCTTTACTCACACGGGGGACCTCACCAGAGTAATTGTTCAACGCGAGAACTTCACCCAGGTAGGAGTTTTGAGCACATTCTACAACACTTTTTGTGGCCAATGTCACATTTTCTGACACGGAAATGGAGGGAATAAAGAGTGATACCGCAGCTGTCCAGCAGGAGCTCATCCAGCTGTTTTGGCTAGGTGTCTTATGACACAGATGGAGATTTGTGGCCTTCCTGCTCTTATTTCCCCGCTGAGCCGTCAGCCTGTTCGCAACGCTGTAGTACTACAACGTGATACGAGTACTCTTACGTAAAATGAAGGGTATTCCATCACCCCTGTACCCAGCATTCCTCGCGGTCGTCCGTTCTGCTCACTCACCTCTCGGTGTCGCGAGCCGTAGCAGCGCGTTCATCCCGGAAGTTGCTCCGTGGAGTCTGAACAAAGTGGCCGGAACAGCGAGAGAGCACCGTCAGATTGAGACTCCGCGACCACTCAGGGTCTCACACCAGCCTGCTGTGCACACGACCCACGTCAACGACACACACACCCACGCACACACCGGACCGGAAACAGGACATCACAACAGCCGGAAGCTGCGTTCAGGGACCGTGGGAGCTCCACCCTTACCGTGATTACGGCGCTATCGAACTTCAGGTGTGTATTCGTGAGACGGAGGATGGATTAAAAACAAAACCTCACATGATTACATAAGTGACAATAATTCAATAATATAATGTTTTCAAATGTAAAACCACATAGTGAGTTTTCTTAAATTTAATGTTTAGCACATTTTGCTGTTGTTTACTTTTCTTCTACTCATAAGATGTTCAATCCAGGATTTGTAATGAATTACGTTTGAATTGTGATATTAATTTCGATAATTTTAATAATTTGGTGGGAAGGTCAGTTTTAGAGGGCTCGCAAATTTGCAAGTGCATTATTTATTGAGAAATTGCAGAATTCCTGAGATTTCTAAGTTACTGTTAATGCATCAAATGAACTCGTCACCAATTCAATTCAGACATTTTATTCATTCCATAAAGGGTAATTACTCGAGAGTTGCATGTTTACAACCACAAAAACACATAAGGCAGCAGCCACAACATGCAACCTGTAAAAAAAATCCTCAGAACTTGAGTAAAATAACCCTTATCATGTTCAAACATTACTTTGGTAAAGGTGGGAAACCGACATGAGTATTATTCTAGTGACAGTTTACACGCAGGTGGCACAGTGGTGAAGGTCCTGGGTTCGATTCCGGGTCTGGGCGTTTCTGTGTGGAGTTGCACGTTCTCTCTGTGCCTGTGTGGATACTCTCTGGGTACTCCGGCCTCTTCCCACAGTCCAAAAACATACAAAACTGGGGATAGGTTAATTGGTCACTCTAAATTGCCCGTAGGTGTGAGTGTGGATGGTTGTTTGTCTCTACATGTCAACCCTGTGATGATTGTCCAGGGTGTCCCCCACCTTCGCCCAAAGATGCTGAGATAGGCTCCAGCCTCCCTTGTGACCCCTAACAGGATAAGCGGTAGAAAATGGATGGATGGAGTTTAGACGCATACACTCAACTGTAAAATATAGGTTGAACCCATTATTTATTTAGTTTTTCTCGATGTCAGATTCAGAATGTTTTGATGATTTTATTGCGAATAAAAATATATCTAAAATGTGCAGTTTTGGTTCTGATGCAGCATATAATATCTTAAGTAAGCAGTAATACAGTTACTGTACAAGTACAGTACAATATTTGGTTAAAAAATGTAATGGGGCAGAAGTTTAAAGTAGCAGAAACTACAAAGTACAAGTACCTCAAAATATTACTAAAGTACCTTACTTGTGCAAATGTACGTACTTACATTCCATCAGTGGAGCAACCTGAAGCTGCTGGTTTGAATCGCGGATTTCTTTGTGGCAGAATTACTGTTGGTCGTCATCCTGTCAGCTGTCAATAAAGTTTTGTTTACAAAATCAACGACGTCACTGTCATGGCGGCGCCCGCGAGGGACAGTTGGAGCTGGTTTCCAGCGCTAGCGTTGGGAGTTTCTTTCGTGAAATGTCTCTTTATCACCGCCTAGTAAGTGGAACACATCGGTTTTGGTCTTGAATTACTTCCATAATGCTGGATTAAATCTGACACTCGATCTTTTCCGAGCTGAAAAGAAAACAGGACGCACCTGTTAGCATCCGGCTAACATAGAGAATGTTAGCGACGAGGCAGCAGACACGTTTTTAATGTGAACACTGAGGAAAGTTTACTTGTCTCTTTTTTAAATGTTATACAATATAATATTTACCCGACTGTTTGTTATGCCAGACATCATTTTTTTTTTTTTTTTTTTTTAACCTTTGAATTTTATTTTTCATATATTAGACGTTACATGAAGCGACGAGGACGGATTGTTGACGTAAACACTTACGTGATGACGTGTTGTTGCCTTACCGGTTTAAGCGGACTAACATCCTTTCATTTTAAGTTGTTTTCTTGGCTGGGCTGTGAAGTTACAGACAGTTTATTAGTCAAACGGGACAGTTTATGTAATGTTGACGTTGTTTCATCAAATGTAATGTTGACGTTGTTTCATCAAGAGTGACGAGAGTGACGTGTTTTATTCGCCTGAACCAAACCTCTCTGAAAAATCTCTCAGTTCAGGGACACATGTTTTAAAACAAGTGAAAATACCAACTACAACAATAAGCCTACTCGCAACTTTCACATGTTGTGGCAGTATCCATTAGTATCAACCTGCAAGTACTTAAATGTGCTTTTTTTAAAAAATGTATTTATTTTTTTATAGTTGTTTCAATGTATGACCAAACCAATCCTGCAATATTATTCAGTCAGGAACTACCTGTGTTACTAAGCAGCTCACACGCTTCCTCAGTCATTTATTTCTCTCACCAGAGGCATCATAGAAAGAGATCCAAATGATAGGGATGTAATCTGTGTTTCATCACAGGGGGTTAACACGACTGCAGCCTCATTTTGGGCACATGATTTAATTTCTGTCATGGAAACCACCAAATTACACCTGTGCATTTGCTGATAAAGTTCTTGTTTTCTGTATGAGGTTTGGTGTGACTGAACTTTTTCTTCTGAACCTGCTGTCTGACAGCCATTCCACAGACTTCGAGGTGCACCGGAACTGGCTGGCCATCACACACAGTCTGCCGGTGTCAAGGTGGTACTATGAGGTCAGTGTGTCGGACAGCATCTTTCCTAAAATCCTGCACACATGATCTCACAGCTTCCTGTTGTGTAGTGATTGTTTGGTTCTCTGTCTGGTTCCAGTCTGGTTTCTAGCTGTGTTCTGGTTCACTCTGAGCAGTTTTACAGTAAAGTTCTTGTGTGTGATATGTGAGCAGCTCAGTAAATGAACTCCACATGTGTGATGTCGGTACGATCAGCCTTTTGGTTTAACTGTGTCACATTTTGCGCTCTGCTGCAGAACACGTCGGAGTGGACTCTGGACTACCCGCCGCTATTTGCCTGGTTCGAGTTCGGCCTGTCCCATGTGGCTCAGCACTTTGACAGAAACATGCTGGTGGTGGAGAACCTGAACTACGCCAGCCCGTGCACAGTGCTCTTTCAGAGGCTGTCGGTCATCTTCACCGACATGTTTTTCATCTTTGCAGTCAGAGAGTGAGTCCACAGGCAGATGTCAGCCTCGCTAACGGCTGATTCAGGGTCACACATTAAGCGTCAGCGTCTGCTCACTGTTTCATTCCCTGACGTCTCTCTCACGAACCCTCAGAGTGTGACCAACAACTAAATCCTTGAAACTAACCAACCAACCACTGTTGTAGTTTTGGTTTTGCTTCATTCTGATTGGCTGTCTTGTTGTCTAGGTGCTGCAGGTGCGTTCGGGAGCCGAAAGGCTCTCTGGATGTTTTGAGCCGCCCGTCCTTCGTCCTTGGTGTCCTGCTGCTCTGGAACTTTGGCCTCCTCATCGTCGACCGTATCCTTTGCAGTGAGAATACTGAGCAGGTAGAGAGAGAGGGAGCGTGTTTCCCAAGTTTAAATGCTTTCGGCTTCAGTGTTGAGGATTATGCTGGATCAGGGAGAGGACGATGACTGCTGGAAAGGAGACAAACCTGGATCGAAATAGAAAACTTGATCTGAGCAGATACTAAATGTAATTGTGCACCTTCTGAATCCAGGTTTCTTTTTTGGCACACCTAAGCCTTGTTTGTCTTCCATGATTCCCTGGAGTAAACCCTCACATATTAATCAATCAATCAATCAATCAAATTTTATTTGTATAGCCCGAAATCACAATTTACACATTATCTCACTGGGCTTTGACAAACTGTACAGATGTGACATCCTCTGCCCTTAGACCCTCGAACTGGGTGAGGAAAAACTTAAAAAAAAAACCCTAAACAGGGAAAATAAGAAACCTCAGGAAGAACCACAGGGGAGGGATCCTTCTTCCTAGGACGGACAGATGTGCAATAGATGTCACTTGTACAGAACACAACAACATGATAACAACAGTTCACTTAGAATGTATAAAACATCCATGAGTCCCAGAGTCTGTGGATTCTATAAATCCGGATGTATGGAAAGTCTAGTGATCCAGACGCAGGTGGACTCTTAACATGCTGAGAGCAGAATCTGTCTGGCTGGATCAGATGATGATGAACTCCTTCACGTTTTCCCCTCAGATATTCATTTCCAGTATAATGGCTTCTTGTTTGGCTTCCTGCTGCTGTCGGTGGCAAAACACCTGCAGGTACAAACCAAGACAAGTGCTCGCTCGGCGTGTTGCGCTGAACCCAAATCATGAATGGTTCCAGTCCAACATTTGCTGCTTCCAGCCTCTCCAATGTGTCTGAGCATCGGGTTATGTCCTGTTTGTGTTGAACAGTCTCGACACCTGCAGGGGGCGCTGCTCTTCGCCATCCTGCTCAACCTGAAGCACATCTACCTGTATGTGGCCCCGGCCTATGGCGTCTACCTGCTGAGGAGTTACTGCTTCACTCGGAGCAACAGAGGTAACACCAGAGGCCCAAGGGATGGATTCCACTCATTACCTGTGCGCAGGCACACGCACATCCACACCCTGCTTGAACTTCTATTTCACTCTAAACAGAGTCATAATTTTCAAAATGGCGACCTTGTGCTGTTGTCCACCCTTATGTGCCTCAAGAATGATCTAAAATCATGAGATCTTGTGACATTCAAATAACTTTACGGATTGTCAGAGGAGCAGCAGAAGTATCAGGGAGGGTGGCTGAACCGGACGTCAGAGGCCACAGATCAATACAGATCATTGATCATATGACAGTTTAAAAAAGGTGGGTCATTTGGTTTGTTTTGTTCTGTGCAGACGGCTCTGTCAGCTGGACCAGTTTCAGTCCGCTCCGCCTACTGGCTCTTGGCAGCATCGTCATCTCGGTCTGCGCTCTGTCCTTTGGCCCCTTCATCGCCATGGTGACACGCCTTGACAACTGACAGAATAACACACGCAGCAGGTGTGGCAGAGGATTTAGTGCCTGAACCTTCACTCGATTTGTTTCAGGGCCAGCTACCCCAGGTTCTGGCCCGGCTTTTCCCCTTTAAGAGGGGCCTCTGTCATGCCTACTGGGCCCCCAACCTCTGGGCCCTCTACAACGTTGTGGACAAAGTCCTGGTGCTGCTCGGTGAGACTCCACTTCCATCCCTGACCACTTGACAGCATGTTTTACATAATATCTTAAATCTGACCTCAGTGACGAGAACAAGATATCAGCCGTCTGACCACCTGTCCCCTACCTGTTCAGGTGTGAAGCTGAAGCTGCTGGAGAGGGCAGAGCTTCCACAAGCCTCCATGACGGGCGGCTTGGTTCAGGGGTTCCAGCATGTGGTCCTGCCCTCCATCTCTCCCTCCATCACACTCTTTTGCACTGTGCTGTCCATCCTGGTGAGTCACATCGAGACGTCTCACTGAACTGCAGAAACTGATCGTATACTCTTGACACAGAGTGGAGCGTCTTCCTTGCAGATGAGAACACACAGATGCAGTAGAGGGTTTGTTGTGTTTGTAGGTCTTTGCTGATGCAGGTGAATCTTTTCATATATTTCAAGTCAGAGTCTCTCCTGATCCTCTTGTCTCCTTGAAGCCGGCGGTGGTGTCCCTCTGGCTGCGTCCTCGTGGTGCTCGAGGCTTCCTGCGCTGCCTGCTGCTCTGTGCTCTGGGCTCCTTCATGTTTGGCTGGCATGTCCATGAGAAGGCCATCCTCATCGCCATCCTCCCTCTCAGGTCAGCGACGCTTTCCTCTTTCACGTATGTGACACGTCACCACCACAGAAAGTACGTGATGTGACATTATTGTCATGATTATGATGTCAGGACGCCGACAGACAACACGAGGAGTCACTTCAGTTTTATTGGCAGAAAAAGAAATTTAGGATAATGCAATTCATTTATTGTAGTCAAACTGAGGCCACGGTACAAAAGAATCTAGGAACAGAAAGTGTCAGTGGGCGTCCGCTGACTGTAACTAACAGGAGAGAAGCCTGAAACCAACGCGTCCTGCACACCGCCAGAACCTTTCCTCCATCCAGGATCCAGTCCAACTGACTATAGTTTATTCTGACAGCGGCTGAGGCTGCGGGAAAATTTACTGTCTGTGTTTCCTCCTGCAGCATCATGGCCGTTGAGAGCAAAGAGGATGCTGGAATATTCCTGGTCCTGACCACGACTGGCCACTACTCCCTGTTCCCTCTGGTCTTCACCCCTGCAGGTAAACCCCAGAGAGGCGGGCAGATGAGTGTGTCGCAGTGTTTTAAAGAGTTTTTACAGGATCCACAGACGAAGGATTTCCCGTAAAACACCACCTCGGGCAGGAAATCCTGTGACTTGCTCGCTCTAACACAGAATTTGTTGTGGAGCCGATGATGCAGTAGCTGAGAACTGAGCCCTGAAGACTGACTCGGCTCGTTGAACGTGTTTTGCAGAGCTGCCCATCAAAGTGCTTCTGATGCTGATGTTTGTGATCTTCTCCTTCACTGCTCTGAGGAAACTTCACAGGTAAAGACACTAATGTTGAACTGGTGCTAATATGATGTTTCCATCATTTTGTAAATTGACTCAGACTCACATTTACTGAATAAACAGTAAATGTACAAGAACTGAGTATGTGAGGGTTTTTAAAGATTTATACCTTCAGAAGAAACTAATGAGCTCAGAGCCACAGACAGGAAGTCAGCTGGTATTCAATTCCTGTTGGTTAGAAACAAATTTTTGCACATGTCAATCTCATGAGAGTTGGAATAATAAAAGACTCCGATACCCAGAGTGCTTTGTAGCTCTGTCAGGATTCCTGTACTACTTCTCTGATCATGCTGCTCTCCTTACAGTGGTCAGGGGCCTCTGCTTCATCCTCTGGAGTGCCTCTACCTGCTGGGACTGGTTCCTGTTGCTGTCATCTGTGAGGTCCTGCAAGCAGGGCTCTTCCTCTTGTCACCATTGCAACAGAAGCTGCCCTTCCTGCCCCTTCTGGTGACCTCGGTGTACTGTTCGGTGGGCGTCTGTTACTCCTTCCTTCGTCTGTACATCAGCCTGCTGACGCAAGAAGAGAAGCCCAAACAGCAGTGATGACCTCTGGCCTGCTGACCAGAGCGAAGGATGGCTGCCGCTCCTCTACTCTCTCCCCCTGTGCAAAAGCCAAAATATCCTGGATATGAAAGCTGCCGTTTTGATTTGGTGGCCTCCTTTGGGGCCAAGATCTGCAAGTAGTGATGGGACGGTGTTTTGCTCCCGCCCGACCTAATCAACATCTGGCAACTTTTTATAGCATCGGGTAACTGATTAAAACCAAACTGATGAGAAAAATGAACAGTTCAACATGCATCAGTTTGATCTGAACCAAAGAAAACAACAGAAATCATCTGGGAAAACTTTGAGGTGTAATTTGAGTTTTTAGTCTTAAAAATATCCCATCTGCTAACATGGACGTTGTTCATGAGGTATACTCCAGCCAGCCACCAGGGGGCCATTGGGATGTTTGGGCTTCACTTTTGGTGGCGTCTGAGCTCCTTTATTGTTGCTTGGGATGAGTGTCTCCTCTGGACAGAAGTGACTTTGTGTCTTTGAATGTGGCTGATCAGGAGTAATTTGACAGCCATCAAGTGACCAGTTAATGTACAAATCCAGGTGTAACATTCCAACAGCTGCCGTCTCTGAGACAGATGTTTTTAATGTCTTTGTCAGAAAGGACAGTTGGTGTGAAGGTTATTTTTAGGACATTCCAACGCGTCTCTGGGCGTCCAGCAAACTGAAATATGTAAACTTCAGTGGCGATGCAGAATTGAGCCCACCTGTGAGCTTCGTCACACTGGGGTTTCTCATATCCAGAACAAGAGTGCTTGATTCTCCTGAAGGTTGATTCCAGGCTTGATTCCAGGCGTCTCAGACAAGTGGAGACCTACGCCCCCACCCCCCCAAAAAAAAATCATATGTGAAGCAAAACAGAAGTTGACAATCATTACTGAATAGGTTTCTGATTTTTTTTTTTTAATCAATAAAAATACTGTTTTGTGTTTGTAATGTTGACTTAAACTGCATGCAAACAAACTGAAAACTGATTTTAATTCCTAAATGTCAAGAATATGTTTCAATAAAAGACAGATGGTTTAAAACTTTATTGATAAGGCAACAACAAACATAATGAACATAGTGTTTTACAGTGTCCGCACTGTAAAAATCTCTATTGCACTATAAGTGTTAGCGCTGATGCTAACCTGCAGATCAGATCTGACTGTATGTCTATCAGCAGCCTGAAGGACAAGATGGCCTCCACTCCTCGGCTCCTACCATCAGACCGAGTCTCACCATCGTCTCAAAGAAAAGTGAAAACAGCACACATAACTCACCTGGTCCCTGTGGAGGAAGCTGCTGGGCCCAGAGGAGCCGCGGCTCAGGCTGTCAGAGATTAACTAGTCCTTGAATGCACAGCTCAGCTCTGATGGAGCCAGAGGTTGGTTACTGGCCTCTCGGCGACTGAGAGGCGATGTGTTGTGTTTCAGAACAAGCACTTGTTCCTGTCTGTCCTTGTGGAGCTGAGCTCGTCCTCTCTGTAAATCTGCTCCATTACAGCTCAGGCTGCTCAATCCTTCACAGCATTAAGAGGATCAGCAGCCCTCAGCACGCCAGCAGGTACCCTCTGCTCACACAAACTCTTCACAGGAGCTGAAACACTTACCGACCAATTTATCCAACAGAAATAGCATCAGCTAGTTTGTCTCCCGCTTGTACAATGTGATCACTCTGTTTTCTGACATTTTATAGACAAAACAAGTGAGAAGGTGCTCAGCAGCAGGCATCCATCCATTACTTGCTAGAAACTGCCTACAGAAATGTAAGTGTTGTTCCGCAGGCCAATACCTTCACTCACCCGCAACATTTCATCAAAATTTGTGTATTATTTATTGAGTTATGTCCAGATTTGAAAGTGTATCTCTATGGATGGTTAATCAGTTCACCCTTAAGTCAAACCCAACTCACACGCCAACTGTAATCCAAACCCCTTCACAGCTCCAAGAGTTACGTTGTTGATGTACACGAATATACTCACAAAGGTGAAACAGAACCTCCAACTGGAAGAAGTGAATCGTTTACAGGTGGTTCTGTTGGTGCTGCTGTCACCACGACAGCAAGGAGGCTAAATGCTCACAACCACAAACCAACACACACTTTTTTTTTTTTTTTTTTTTAAAACACCTTTCCCTGATCGTTGGTGCTAGTTAGCATTAGCAGCATGGCTACTGTCCACAGCAAAAGTAACCCTAAGAATTCCAGTAGGGGACCAAAACAAGCAGCCAAAGTGAGTTTGTTTCGATGGGTGGCTGTGCTCGGCCGTAAAGATGGAGTGATATCCGGAAGGAGTAGAGCCGTCTAGTTAGGATGCCCCCCAGACATCTCTCTGGGGAGGTGTTCCGGGCAGGAAACCCCCGGGGCAGACCCAGGACACACTGGAGAGATTTTATCTCTCAGCTGGCTTGGTGTCCCCCCGCACAAATTTGTGGAAGTGGCATGTGGATCTCCTGAGTCAGACTGCCACCCCTGTGACCCAGAACTGGACAAGCGCACAAAAGATACGACAGAACCAGAATTCCCTGGTCTCCATGCTGCAGGTCTGACTTGTCTAGTAGAAAGAATGAGGGTTTTGAACCCTTTTAAGTCACATCAGAGGAAACATCGGTGGAGTAACTGGTTACTGGAGCTCCATCGTTTGGACCAGTTTGCGTCCGTTTTACCTCAGTTTCTTCCTCTCTCTTAATTCACGCTCCTCCCACAGGCTGCATCCACAGTAGCTGCCGTGCTGCCTTTGTGCCGTCAATCAGCCGTCATTGTCTTGTGAATCCTGTGAACAGCCTGGTGGCAGCATGAGTGGAGAGAAAGCCAGGCTCGAACCACTCTAAATGGAAGTTGTCGTTTCTCTTGGTATATTTACTGCAAAATGATGAGTTAAAGTAAAGAAAGTTGTCCGCTTCCACTTTTGTTTGCTCACTCTTCCATGTCACCAGGAGAGGTTTGTTCTGTGATGTTCACAACGGCTGGTGATTAACGAGGCTGTGTCATACCATCCAAAAGATAAAGGCTTTCAAACGTCACCACCACCAGGACCACAGGTTCTTGGGGAAAAGGTGCACAGACCCGTTGAGGGTCGGGAGATCAGCATGTAGACAGGACTGGATCTGGCTTACTCCAGCTAGATCTGATTGATCTCTGGTACTGGAGGATGTTGGCTGAAACAGGCTGATCAGTTCTTTCCAGTCACAGAGGAGCCAGTCCAAAATTGGCATAATTTGGAATGGAGTTTGGTTCTATCTGAAAGAGCTGAGCTTCCTGCCCAGCCTGGGACGTGTTTAGAATCTTTGGAAACGTCACCTCTTGTGATTGCAGTTTGGACAGAGATTGTGGATCAAAATCTTCAGGTAAAAGTTCATTTTTCAACCTGATACCAGCGGATGAGGAGGGAAGAGCATCTGGACATCCATTCACAGTGAATGTTGTCAATTTTCTCCATCGCTTGTTTTCCTGCTGCCTTCCTTTGACCACAAAAAGTCAGGAGGCTTCTCGATGGCTGTCGGGATGACGGGAGATAGTTAGATTTGTTCTATAGATAATTAATAAATTACTAAAGTCTTTGTTGTGCACTCGCTCATTCCTCCCGGCCCTCCACGATGATGACTAACACCGGCGTCAGGTCCATTATTTTCTTCAGCATGTCCATGATGTCCTGGTGGTCTTTGGCTCCCTCGATGAACTCCTCCAGGGTCATCTCACCTGAGGGGTCAAAGGGGGAGAAACAGGGATTACAATGGGGAGTGGAAGCAAAATGCTTTAATTCTTTGTTTTACCTGACCTAGATTATCCACTCAGCACCAGAACTACTCAGTAAACAGCAATGCTGATCGAGAGGTACTGACCTTCCTGACTTAAACAACTGTAACATCCGCAAAGAAATGAACGCTTCCCTTTCTCAGCTGCGTGGCTCAATTACAGACTGAAGGCTGGTTTGTTTACCAGGTCTGTGAGCCATTTTAAACCTTAAAAAGAAAGACTAATGCTATGCTAACATTAGCATGCCTCACAAGGTTGATTTTTTTTTTTTTTTTTTACAAAGTATTGAACTGGTTAACAAATGTAGTGGCAACTCCTGTTCTTATATTTTTACAACCTCCAAAATGTAATGTAAAGATAATCTTTGATTGGTGTCGTTCATCGTGTATAGTCGTCTTCATGGAACATCTCAGCTTGTACAGGCTTCTGTTTCAGGAAGTAAAATCTACCTACAATAAAACGTATTTCTACAGTTGTTATCACTTCAACCAAATTTGTTCTGTTAGCTTGTTAACCAGGTACCGCTTTTTGATTTGAGCTTGTTAGGATCCTGAAAAGCTAACAAGCACCACATTTATGATTAGAGCAGATGTGTCTGTAGGTAGGACCATTAGCATTGGTGATGCTAATGGTTAGTAAACATCAACAATAACAACAGTCATTGCCTGCGTGTAATTCTTTACCTTCTCCCTTTACATCGATCCTCTCGAATATGAGCGAGACAATTTCCTCGGGGTCGATGTCTCTGTTCCGAGTGATGTCCTGGATCGCCTGCAGGGGGAGACACCCACAGTCTGATCAGTAGAAACGCAAGCAGGAGAATGAAAGAAGGTATTTCTGCAGGTTTCTGAACTAATGTCTAAGTTATTGAATTTACAACTTTCAGTTTTCTTTAATGGCTTTTGTTTGTCTGTTTTCTGGTTCAGGAAGTGACAGATCTGGTTACTCAGTTGTTGTGGCCAGTTTCATGCAGGGACTATTTTCTTTCTGTGTCACTGTACAGAGGGCAGAGCTCATCTACTCATGGACGAGGTGCTCGTGACAGGGCAGGATGGCGTCGTCCTCGATGAGATGCAACGACAGATAGCTAGCCTCTGAGTAGACTCGCGCTTCCTTCTGCACAGTGATTCGAAAGAAAACCGTTCCTCTAAAACTGCGCACAACAAGGTCTGTGGATTATGTTGAGTAACTGGGTCCTCATGGCTGATGAGTTTTTCAAATGTGTGTTCGTGCTACGAGCAGCGCAAACCAAACGTCATCTAGTTCCATTATATTGGAGAGAAGAAGACACGACTGATCGTGTCTACAGCTGACAACTCCAAACCTGAAGTCTTAACAAAACTCTCAAAATGGATAAATAGAACAAAAGGAAGGAAGAGTTTCACAAGATCCACTTTCCTTCTTCTTGGTAACATTTAACTAACAGATTTTCCTTTTAATTGTGTTTGGATGTTGCTCCATACCGAGCAGACACACACTCTCTCTGCATCCACACCAACTGGGATCCATTTGACCCACTTCAGGCAGCTTCCTGACATCCACTAGATTCAGCAGATTAACGCTTGTCTAATTTCAGAGCTAATCCAACCCAGTTTCCTGTTGGCTCAACTGATGACAAACGTCTGTACTAACGCTGTCGTCTGGTTTTAAATCTGCGCTGAGCGCAGACAGGATGGGGACCTGGACTTTGCAAAACCATCTCTAACACTCCCACATTCAAATGTTCAGAGAGAAATAATGAGGCCGAGCTGTTGAGCAGCTCTCGAGCACCGACGTGGGACTCAGAATTGATCTGATCTTGTGTGAGGGCAGGAACGGGGACCCCCCTCAGGGTCCCCGGTCGTTGGTTCTTTGCGCTCAGATCCGAATCCGTCGGCGTGTTTGTGTGAGAGTTACCGAGAAGATGGTCTCCAGTTCTTCCCTGTCGATCCTGCCGTTGCCGTCCTGGTCGAACAGCTTGAAGTACCACTTCAGTTTTTGGTTGATTTCTCCTTTCAGCATCAGGCTGATGGCAGCGATGTACTCCACGAAGTCGATGTAACCGTCCTGCAGACAGAGGAGAGGGAGACAAAATCCTCGTGAGGCTGTTCCAACAGTTGGTTTTGTGTTCTGGTTCAGGCCTTCCTCACACAGAAGCTCTCCAAACCTGTCGAGAGAACGTCCAGTCAGACCTGTAGCCTGATTGAAACTGTTATTAATCTAGTTTTATTCCCTTTTATTCTAACGTTTCTTTTGTCCAGTATTTATTTCTAACCAGCAACTCAGGGGTTTTTCATTCTTTAGACTCTTAGATGTGGCAGTTTAACATCCTGAGTCATTTGGATCAGGCAGGAGCATTTTACAGCATGCTTTAGACTTGTTCCAGCTTGTCTGCAGATTGCCACAGCAGTAAAAGTGGATTACTAGATTCCAGCTGTGATGTGACCTCACACAGACGTCACGTCACACAAAGAGACCAGATTCCGCTGAGGCAGTCTGACGGCCGTCGCTCAGCAGGGGATTATCTGTTAGGTAAATTTGGAATTATGTAATGGCAGCAAATTTTATCATGAACTTTTAGGATTTTACGCTGTTGTCACCCTCAACGCCATCTGTCATTCATGTTGGTAGAATTTATGTACTTTCTAGCTAATCTTAATGTCGGTTTCCAATCAGGCCGGTACATCGGTAGATTTGATCCTTGGATTGAGTGATTCCTGTCATTCGACCGCAGTAGACACTTTTTTCCAAAAACATCTACCTCTAATTGTCCCCTCTAAATATGTCATACCCAAGTTTGGAGCTGTGTCACAGAGTACGCTGGTCTACCAGAAAACACTTTCTGCGGCTGGGTTGTTGTCGCCTCTGGATGATGTCGACACATTTGTCGCGTTTCAAAAAAACTCAACCTTCGCTTTGCAAAGCTTGCATATTCTGGTCGTCATTTCAAGCTCCGGCTTCCATTTGAGATGGTAAAAAACAAAGTATTTCTAAATTACAAGCTCTTTGTACTGCTTTCGCTTCTAACTTCCCCACTGTCTTGCGATCACTAAACACTTTTAACGTCCTTCAGGTTGTGGTGCAGCACCGAACAGATCACGTGGGCAGATTTGAAACACATAGTTAGATATAAAACCACAAGAAAACCATTTTGATCAAGATCAAAATAGAGAAAAGGAAAAGTGTGCAGAATGTTTTGTAGCCCTTCCATAAAGTTCTATATAGTGTAAAATGCAGTCCAGTAAACGGTGTACAAGGGTTCGGGTTAGAGCCCAAAGCAGGTGGCAGGACCAGCTCAAACCATGAGATCTGTCAATTCATCACAATTTATCCACGATAATATTACCAGATATGAATATTAAAATGCGTTCGTGCTGATAATCAATGAAAAATGAAAGACCTTCCACAGTTTTCATTTATTTAGCATTTGTTTCCTGGAAATAGGCATCTGAAAATGGTTCTACAGTCATTCACGTTGCCACGGTGAGTGTGAGCAGCACATCAGCGGCAGTGCACCAAACCTCATTGAAAAAAACAATGTCTTATCCCTGCGGGAGCTCTGTGTTCTCCTCTGTCCTTCCCTGAGCTCCCGACACGCTCGCTGAATCCACTTCCACCCCCACACAGGATAATGGCTCCTCATGCAAACACTGTAAGCCAATTAGACAGTGAGCCAATGGAAGCTGAGCTTCAGGCCCCAACCGACTCCAACGCAAACTGAAGTTTTGAGAGGGGAAAGGACATTAACATGCTAAAAGAATTATGTGTTGAATAAATATCCTAAACTTTAAGATTTACTGAAGATTTCACTCATCTCGTTCAGTTTAAAGCTCCAAAGTAAACAGACACAGGCAGAAACTTTAAAAACACGTATTTTTACAATTTAGACAGATTAGTGAGTATTTTGTCTCACTTGACCTTAAATTTTGAGCGGAGCTGCCCTTTTATTTATTGACATGAGCATTTTTAGCGGTTCGTCTGCTCCTTTAAATCAATTTATTTTTGAGTTTTGTCTGTAGAAATTTTCTGTGCAAAATATTCACTTTAAAAAACAACAGAAACAGTCATTTTAAAAGCTGGACACAGCAAATTTGGGGTATTTTGTGTATAAACACTCACATTTAACTTTCTAACAAAAAGTCATTTGGATGGTTTGAACCTGTCAAGGCTTTGACACAGTTAATATAGTTGTATTATTAGTGAATATGGAATGTTAAGAATCACTTTGGTAAAAGTACTTCTGATATCAAAATAAATTTTCCTTACTGAAATATGAAAAGTACAAGCAAAACTGGATTCACCAAGTTTTACTCCTGTACACCGTACTGTCTACTATTGGTCCAGTGCTTTTCATCCTGGTCGATTATCAGATCCAATATTCAATGTATTTCTCATTATTAGAATTCCTTTGTTCTCTGTGTTTGCTTGTTTTTAAATATGACTGTTGATAAAAAGAAATGCAGTTAAAAATGCGCTACTATGTAACAAAACTCCACTTATTAAATATATGTTGGGGAGGAAAAATACAATATTTGCCTACAAAATACAGCCGAGGGAAAGTTCAAAGTAGCAGAAAATGGAACTACTCAAGTAAAAGTACCTCAAAATAGCACCGAGGTACATTACCTGAGTGAATGTACTCCATCAGTGCAGAGCACACAGAGGAGGCTTCAGGCTGCTTCTTTAGAAGTCGTGACACATTGAAGTGCACACAGAACTGTCATAATTTGTTATTTTCAGAATGTCATTTCCATGTTTGAATCAACGCGACACTTTCTAAGTTTCACATTTTTCACATATCGATCATAAACGTACATGTGTTATTTTTTTTACATTTACCCGTCATCATCCTACTGTTCCTGCACGAAGTTGTTACACAGTTGTGTTAGAAATAATTAAAACGTTCCTCGAGGTGGCCCGTTGCTACAGATCAACGTGAAAAATTGCTTGTTACATGTTCTTCTAAAGTACCGACTTCCTGCCTGCTCACCCAGTTAACATAATCATGAGCTCAGCTGCCAGTCCTGATGTTACAGTAACAAATTAAAACCAAAAAATCAACACTTGAACACACACCAGTGTGATAAGGAATACCCAAAATGACAGAAAACACGTTTGTGTACGTTGAGTTTGGGTTCGACCAGTGTCCCATCTGCAAACATGGCAGGGGAGGCGTTCATGAGCTGTATCGCAGCCAGCCTCCAGGGGGCAGATGTTTTAGCTTCACTGCTGGGGAGATATCATTGCACTTATTATTATTACTGGTATTATTGTTTTACGTTGGTTTTCTACCTGACCAAGTTCCAGGTGGGATTCAAGTAAGTATGCAGGCAACACCGTTTTCATTCATGCTGCCCCTTGAAAGCCTACAACCAACTTTTCTTACGCATATTACTTGTTTTATGCACATTTTAAAATATATATATATATATATATATATAATAATAATGTATTTTATTCGAAGCAAAAACTTATTTCAGGTTTAAAAAAACCCCAAATAATCAACTTTACTTGTGTAATTTAATTGTGTCTGTTACCTAGCAACAGACACAATTTGTTTTTAATGCAGATGAACAATTCACGATAAAACAACAAAGCCAGACTTGTTGACAACATGAGAGATTTACAACGACGAGTAAAAGCCCGGCTGTACTGTTACCGTGGTAACGGTGAGGACGGTCGTCCGCGCGCAGCCGGACTCGGGCGGCTCGGTGTCCTCCCGCGTCTCTCTTTGTTGTTATCTCACATGTTCCGCTGCCTCAAAGACACTGATCTCAGGTCAGGTTTATATTTACAACTTCATGTGATTAACATGCATCAGTTGCTCACTTCGCTCTGTAGTCTCAGTGAGGGCTGCGTTTGACCCCCAGGGGCCCCCGGGACCACCACCACTAACACGTCCTGCCTTCAGAGTTTCCCTCAAACGCCTGCCAAAGTTTTGGTTTAAAGCAAAAAAACCTCCAAATCTTTGAAACCAGCAAAACAATTCAAATCCCGTAAACATCATCGTAGAAATACTCAAGTATTATCAGCTGAAACTTTGTATGCAGTATTTCTGTAGTACTTGTACACGAAGGTGCCACGACGAGTCATTGTGAGCGTTCCTTCCTGTCAGTGGTGCGTTCTATGTGAGGATCTGGGCCGGGTTCCGGGTTCTGGGCCGCGCTGAGTGTGCGTGTGTGTGCGTGTGCGTGTGCGTGTGTGTGTGTGTGTGTGTGAGAGTGTGTGCGTGCGTGTATGTGTGTGCATGTGTGTGCGCGTGTGTTTGTGTGTGTGTGCGTGTGTTTTTGTGTGTGTGCGTACCCCGTCCATGTCGAAGGTGAAGAAGACCTGGTCCACGTAGCTGTTGGCGTTCTCGTTCATGCCCTTTAGGTTCAGGATGGCTTTGAGCTCGAACAGCGTGATGAGGCCCGACGGGGACTCTCTCATGAACTTGTTGTACCAGTGGTGCATGTCCTCGGCCAGGATGTCTTCCAGGTTCGAGCCGTGGTTCCCCATTGGTGCGGTCAGACGGGCGCACCGAGGCGGAGCGAAGAAGCTGCAGGCCGTGATCCGTCGTGTTCTGTGGGATCAGCAAGAGGAGCTCGATAGCGGGTCTTCGGCTCTCTTCCCGGGACAGAGAAAGCCTGGTGGCATCTGCAGCAGCGGAGCCGGTCGGAGGCTGCAGTGACTCTGTAGGCAGAGAGCAAACCTCAGGATTCTCTAACCCTCTTACATCCTGGAGGGACATCTAAAATAACTCCCTAATGAGATCAGGCCGTCCTGCCGCGCAATTCTGCTGAGAGAGGCCGGGCCAAGAGGCTTTGCCGGCCCAGTTCGGGAGCGGGAGCAGAGACGGCCCCGCGGGCAGGATAGTTATATAACAGGCTCACCCGGGTGTGCCGGTTCAGGCGCCGAGGGTCCTCCTTTTGACACCTCCACCTGTAGAGGCTCAGGTCAGGTGAGGGATTCAGCATCAGCCGTCCATGCTGGGTTCTGATGGTCCAGGTGAACATTTAACCCCGACTGGAAGTCTGAGCTGATGGGAGAACAACAGGAACAAGAGGTGGTTTTGTGGTTTTTTGCGTTCGGTTTGACAATCCTGGGCCGCCGGTCGAGACGGAACCGAAGGACGGCTGTTCTCTCTCACCACAACAGTTCCCAGCTGTCGGTTAAACTCCTCCCCACCGCCTGGATCAGTCACGGCACACTTGGTCATGATATTCAGTATCCTCTTGTGCCGGAGGAATCCTGCTCTCCTGTCCTTCAAAACAGTCTTCTGAGAACTACGATCGTTCTCAGGGAGGTTCTTACAACTCTGAAATGGTTCCTCTGGTCCAAAAACACCTGTCCCGAGATTATGTCACACGCTGACTAAGTACATTTACTCAGCTGCGGTGATGAAGTACAGTTGTGAGGGAAACCTGGGGGAGGAGCCACTCTCACGCTGCCATCTTGTTCCTCGCAACTGCTGAGGGGACGCTGAAGCAGCATCCTGACGTTTGTTCTGTTCGTGAATCTCGTCTTTGCTCTTCTGTCTTGACATTAAAACATTTCAGCCCGGCTGCTCTCTAACAGGCTCAGTGTGATCCAGTTAAACCATTTAAACCCAACTTCTGAAGAACGCCGGAGAGAAGAAGGAGAATATGAACGAGACACTTAAGCGTCTCCGGTTTTATGTTGTGCTTTTCGCGTTTGGATTGACACTCCTGGGCCTCCGTAGTTTAGGTTCTTCAGCCAGCTCACGTGGAACCGAACGACGGCTCTTCGCTTTGACCGCAACAAGTAGCATTTCCCATGAGTCATTGCGGCCAAACGAGGGAGCCCAGAGCAGGACTCACACAGTGTTGTTGTGAATAATTAAGTGGCTAAACTACTAAAAGGATTAATGATCCAATAATATCTTTGACTGTTTCTCTGGAAATATGCTGCTGTTGATTTTGAACTCATGATGATCATCTGAAAACAAACCCCCGATATTCCATAACTATAGTTGTCAAATATAAGATGCCAAGCAGGGATTATGTTCATTTTACATAACTCTGCCGATTCACGATTAAGTGAAAACTCTCCTTACAGGTTGTCAAAGTGACGCTTTAATGTCCTGCTCCAGCCATTAATGAAACCCTGAAAAACTCATTTCTGGTTCATAAAATGATGTACTTTGATATTTATTGTCATGAAAGTTAAGGACGTAAAGGTAACTGCCTCATCTGGGCCACGGGGATGTATGAACGTGCAGCGTCTCCACTCGCTGCTCCGCCCCTCAGGTGATCCGGAGGTTACCTGCTCTTTCATCGTCCGTCTATTAAACTAGTCTACTACACGCCACACGGTGGCCACTTCTAACGTTGGAGTAATTCAGCCACACGTGATTGAACCAGACTCGGATTCCTACAAGCGGATGCATCAGAATGGAAAGTTTACTCTCTGCAGCGTTAAGCCCCGCCCCTGGAATTGATCAGGATCGGTTCCTTAGGTTTTCTACATCGAGCACCCGACTGTCATTGCTGGATTGCAGAAAAAGCAGAAACCCTCATCCATGAAACTGACATCTTATTTCAGTCATGATGTGCGCTGTAGTAAATCAGAAAAAAAAAAAAACACACCACATCGACACGTTAATGAGGTAAAAAATGTGATTTTAAAACTCTTAATTTGTCCAACCAACTTTCCAGAACTCAAAGACTTTTCATTTTCACCAGCAAATCCTGACCGTGAATGCCACTGTCACCATAACCAGCTACTTATTTTATCTGGATCAACGGATCCCTCGGTTGAACAACTGTTCCGGTTTCAGGCCACAGAATCGATCCGGCAACTTTTGTAGACTCAGCGATTGATTGAGTAGTTATGACAATAGTTGTTGCGATGCCCTCTGGGACTTGTTGCTGACTCAGTGACATCTTTTGAATGAGTTGTTGCAGTGAGCGCTCCGTGTGGACGCCTGTATTCTCCCAGCATGCCTCTGGGCTGTGGCAGAGACTCCTGGGTTTCCAGAGCAACCACGGCCCTGTGCCCTCTGGTTTAGTTTGGGCAGCAGTGAGAGTGGTTGTGAGTGTATCAGGGGATCAAAGAGATAATCCAGAATCAAGGGTTCCTCCTGCCCAACCCTCCAGCACCTTCTCCTGCAGGCACAACCCCTCAGAGGATTACCAGGCACTGAGTCATGTGGACACACGCCAACTGGTGAAAATCCTCACGAGTCAACACCAACGCCGCCTGTCCTTAAATTTAACACAGCATCAAAGAGCAGAAACCTTCTCCGCTCAGTTACTATATCAGACCAACCTTGTTGTAGCTATCAAAGGACACCAGAAAACAGATAACAAATATATCTTCTTCAAATTAACACAGCACAATGAACTCCTGTGTCATTAGATTTTCAGGTTAGATCAGAGAAAATGGACAAAAACAAGAGAACCTCCATTTTTAAAAAAAATCATGTTTCCTTAGATCTTTGAGGCATTTTGTCACCTGTCAGGCTCAGAAAGCTCCCTGATGATGGATGAGCACCTGGTACACAGGACGGGTGAAATTATACACACTTCCTGCCTCCTAAATGGGCGTGGTCTCCTCTCCTGCACATACGGTTGGCTATTGTCCATCCAAATCAAAACAATACAATATCAGATGCAGTCATAAACTTGTAAAGTGATTCTCCAGCAGTAAAATTGCCTTTTTTTCACAAAATAATCCCTCCGTGGCCTCGAAATGTCTTGGATGTTTATTGCACACCTTTGCCTCACGTAGATTGTGAGGATCTATGAATATTCTTGTTAGTCCCACAGTTTGACGCATCTTCTGCCTTTTAAACTAGTCTACTTCACGCTGCACAGTGGCAAGTTCTAACACTGGAGTCATTCAGCCACACGTTTGAACCAGACGTGGATTCCCAGGAAGAAGAGGCGGAGCTACTGGTACAATGTCGCCTAGAAGCTGATGAATCACAGTGGTACGTAGGTTTAAGCCTCACAAGTCGTCAGGATTGGTTCGTTAGATTTTCTAAGTAGCAGACTTGGGCTGTCAAAATCCGTTTTTTGGAGACTTTTATTTTGGTCATGATGTAGTCGCAATACATTAAAACACATTACAGTGAATAAGGTCAAAACCAGGATTTATTGGAGGGGGTCTTTAATGTTTGGGATTTATTCTACTGCTTGTTTTTATCAACTGGCTTAATGTGCTTGCATCAGATCTCCAAAAAGAGACAGGACCAGGCCTCCCGAAGCTTCCTTTTCCCTGATTTGTCTGTCTTTAAAATGACATTTTAGATTTTAAATGTTTCAAACATGGGCGGCACAGTCTTCGCCCCAAGATGCTGAGATAGGTTCCAGCCCCCCCGCGACCCCTAACGGGATAAGCGGTAGAAAATGAATGAATGAATGAATGAATGAATGTTTCAAACACATGGTTTGTGAAATAATTGGTCCACTTTGTACTTTGCTGAGTCTGGAATGACCCCAGTTGGCGTGGTTGGGAGGCTTGGTAGGGGATTTATACCCCTGGCTGCTTCAGCCAAACCGGCAGTACCAAGTCACCACCACAGAGTGAAATGGAGGACATTCATCAGAGGAGCGAAAGAATCATCGCTAATCTGGGCTCTTCCTCTCTCCCATAAGAATGAATGGATGAGACCTCCCACTCAGCTCATAAAGGGGCGGGGCACCTTTGTGACTCAGGAAGTGACTTGCCCCGTCATTGAACCATCTTTGTTCCTTAGCTGTCCTTGGCTGCAGCCTGCATAACACGGCAGGACCAAGCAGCAAACATTTCATCCCACCCACTGTGTTTTGATTGGTTTATCTATTGTTTTTGGGCGTGTTCAAAGGTGGACTTGACTGAATGCTAGCTATGAATATTTAATATTGAACAAGCACCATATTATACTTTTATTTTAGTCACATTCCATGGTTATACTAAGGCTAATGTAGCTCTGGATAGGCTAATATCCACAGTTGAAGCCAGGTTACTTTATATTTTCATATTAGCTCCCTGGGGTGCTAGCTAACAATATCGCAGTTATGATAATAGATGTAGCGCAGTGGTGAAGTAGCTAACCGATCTGTTTCGGTCAGATAATTATATTGATGATTAATTGTTCCTGTGAGAGTTCCCGTGTTAGCTTTTGGCTAATATTGTTTATGTCTTATTTCCAGCTCTGCATGAGCTGAACTCTAAATGTGTAATTTGACTCTTACAAAAGATTAGAACAGATATGTAGTACAACATAAATGTACTGTGATGTTTATGGTTTGTTCTCTGGTGTTTGAGCAGTTTAATTGTCACGGTTGTTAGCTCAGTTAGCTGAATCTTCTCCACATTCTTCAGTGCCACGTGCAGAGTCCCGTGGAAGGACTGGCACATATGGAAAACAGTATTTAGCTCAGTATGTAAGTACGCTTATAAGGTAGTTTACATGAATATTTGTGTGTTACCATATGCAGCTTTTTGTGTGTCTTTACTGCTTTTCAGAGGTTACAACAGTCAGTGTTCACTTCCTTTGTCACTTCCCTCTCTCGTTTCCTCTTCCTCATCAGCAATGATGGCAATAGCCAAAAATATATAATACAAAACACGAATGAGCTTTTACTCTGTGTGACAGCACCTTAAGTGCAGAGCTCTGACTTAAAATTAACCGTTCTTGTCCGGTCGTGTTGGCATTTCTTTTTTAGTAAAAACGCTTGTGAGGACGCGCACTTCCTCACAACGACTCGTAAAGACCAAAAACACACGAATGCAGTGAAAATTCAATTTCAGTTTCAGAAGCTAGAAGACACCTTTTCATAAACTGCAGTGTCCTCACTGTAAACACAAATATTTCTGAAACTGGCACTAAATGATCAGCGAAAAACTGCTGTTGTATTGTCTGTAGATCAAAAAGCCTATTGAACAAGGACAAGAATGCACTGCACCTCTGCAGACCAGTAAGTGGTGGATGATGCACCTGGAGATTGGAGGTGTTTGGTCTCGGCTTATCGAACCGGTGGTCAACAGTTTGCTGGAAAACTCCTCTGGAACAGTAACAGAATCATGTTTAATTAGCACTGCAACTCCGTTGGAATCCTGCAGAAACACGATTTGTGAGCAGGGAGCTCTGAGCGCAGACAACCCACAACAAAATCGTTTTGTCTGCTCTGCATGTCTTGGACTGTAAACACCGTATTTAGTTGTAGCTTTAGCAGCTTGTCAATACAGTAAGTTGTACTGTCTGCTTTGGTTTTGGCGGCTCTTAGCTAAGTTAGCAGTGGAGCTAGTGGTCCTACAGCTGCCTGGATTGTGGCCTTGTATCATTGAGGGAGTGGTGGACATTAGCTCTGCCTCCAGAACACAGCTGGAAACCAAACTGGGACCGGACACAGCCTGTGAGACGGGCGGGGGCCAGTTTGATGTCAGATTTACAGCATCTCCGACCAGGAGGATGACTTACAGGATGGCAGGAGGGAGATGATGTTGCAGAACAGCTGGGTCGATCCGTCCGTCAGCAGTGAGTGGAAAGGGCACGCAGAGCTGGAACATGTTGGTGACGGTGGAAAGACAAACTGAGACCGTTTCATTGAGTTTCATTCTGTTTTACTTTTCGTTTGTCTGAAGAGTTGATGAAGAAAAACCTGAATTTAGTAGGTGTGCGGTACAGACGGGTGGGATGGGAGGGGCTACCTGGCTAGCATGCTACCTTCAGCATGTATCATTTATTTTGTTGATAATCTTCATTTTGTTCAACATTTAAACTGAAATTCTGGACAAACCTTACGGACTGCACCTTTAAATAAATGTACAGACACCAATCCGCCACATCGCCAACATCATTGTCATCAGTCACAGCTTTTAAGGCCTCAGACAGCACGAAAACATAGTGATGAAATCGCATCATATTCTTACAAAAAGGAGCAGAAAACAAAGTTCGGTCTATTTCCAGACTCTCCTTGTCAAGCTGGACCGCGTTCTGGACTCAAGCAGGAACTTGGGTTAAATTCTCCGTTCCACCGGCGATTCTTCACAGGACGCAGTGTTTCCAGGCTTCGTCAGACAGCCCGGCAGCACCAGGGCCTGCGCGGGGCTGTTGGTCCGACCTCATCGGACCGAACGCCGACTCGTGGTCCCCTGTGGGACAAACAACCAGCACTGCTTGAATCGACAACAACAGAATACACGTTAATGTCTGCCTGCTGTTAGCAGCGGCGCGTTTTTCAAAAACTCCCATCACTGCTGCACTAACGACAGCATAGTTCGGCTCCATTTTTGTTGAGGAGGCCGACGCCTTCGTTAATGGCAGCA
>KV751416.1:281638-304254 GCA_001698575.1 Mola mola
ACACACCTCCTGGTCGTCTCCGTGTGCTTTGGGGAGCTGTAGGGAGCCAGGAGGTCGCCGTCTGACCGGCTTCTCCTGGTCAACAGACAAACCCATGACATCATTAATTCATCATAGCTACTAACAGTTTTGATCGTGTTATTTTTTCCTTGAGTCAAAGAGCCAATCGGAGCTGAGCGGCCGTCCGGATGTGACGCAGTGGGCTTGTCAGTATCGCGGGTGGATCGGACCTGAACTCGGCATGCTGGCAGAATCCAAACCGGCCGACACGGGCAGGACCTGGACAGAACATCTCCGTCCTCACACAAGGTCATGTTTCTGCATTTTGGCCCATATTTTAAAGTTCTCTGCTGGTACACGGCGATGAGTGCAGTGTCACTTCCTGTCATTTTTGCCGTGTTAAAGCACTAAAGCTTCTTCCTGCTGTCAGACCGTTGGAAACTTCAGTGACAAAGCTGACATTTTACAGTCACATCTGAGCTCATCAGGATCACGTGGTGGAGAATACTCCACCACGTGATCCTGATGAGCTCAGATGTGACTCCGAGTCTTTACACTCAGAACACATTTGACTCGTCAAACATCAAAGTAACGACCAAAACGTAAATAATGACGAATCGGGATGGAGGGAAACACCAGGCTCCTGGACCGGTGGCCCCGCCTGCGGTCTTCATCAAACGGGTCTGAACTGCCCATGACACCGACAGGCCCACTACGTACAGTATCACCTCCTGCCTCTAGAGGGCAGCAGACGGCCCAAATCACGCAGATAATAACTCGAGAGGTCAAACTCACGGCTTCGTGTCCCGCGGCATCGTGTGGAGGAGCCGAACCTTTAAATTGTCCTGACAGCTCGGCTACGGAGCGGTGGGACGACGCCTCCTCCTGAGGAAGGAAAGAAGGAAGGAAAGCAGGCTGATACCGATCAAAGAAAACCATCAGAAACTTATATTGTATGTTTGGAAGCCGCAGCAGATGAGGAGAGAGTCCTGAAGAGAAAAATAAACACTCGTGCAGCTCGAAACATCCGGACATGGTAGTTGTTGTTGAGCTGGTTTATGTGACTGATACATCGTTAATCCCAGCAGGTCACACTGGTTGTACTCCAGGTGTTCCCCCCTCTGTTCAGGGTCATTACAGCGTGGAAAATAAGGAGCGAGAAGCCGCAGCTACTGGTAAAATGGAAAACGCCGCGGAGAATCCCGCCTCCCTGCATCCGTCTGTGCATGTCAGATGTTCTAAAATCACAACGGAATCGTACAATAAGCAGTTTGGTTGCGCAGTGATGCTTCTTGAAATCAGGTTTATCTGTGGTTATTAGTTCTAAATGTAGAGCGCCCTCTATTGGACAAAATGTGCGATATTTACATGCTATTAAAGGTCCAGTGTGTGAAAATCAGCATCATCTAGTGGTGAGGTAGCAGAATACAGCCTCGCCGGCCCCTCCCTCTCCAGGCACACGGGCGTGCCACGGTGGCGTCCGTGTCCATGGTCCGTGGTCTACGACCACATCACCCGGCCCGAGCTCGATTCGTACACGCCCCCTCGCCTCAAACTCGGTACCATCTTCCTGCAGACTGCTAACAACAAACTCCTCCCACTCCTTTTTCGTTGTCCCCTTTAAATTGGCCGGGTCTTCTTCGTTCGTTCTATTCCAGCTGCCACTCTTGTATACAAACGTTTTGTCTGTTCTCAGCTGTACTAACATGGCGGCACAAGATGGCGCCCTCTGTGAGGAGAGACCAACCCCCCTTATAACTATAACCTGATGATTTTAAGGTTACGTACACAATGCGGACTTTGATTTAAGGTGACGAACACAGTTATGGAGATAATTTTACATGTTTGCAGACAGATAGAACTGGACTAGATTCCGAATTTTACAAATTAGATGATAAGATGAACGTTGAAAGGGACACTGAAGAGGCTCCCAGGCGGTTCGGGAAAAGCACAACAAATCATGGCGTCGATTCATCGTTGTGGATGATTCGGAGTTTCGAAGAGCCGCGATGGGTTATTCCAACATGGCCGCTGTATTTATCTGCCTCGCTTGTCGGACCAGTTTACCTATGGCAGCCATCTTTCCTGTGCCGCCAACGTAAATGTCAAAATAATACACAGTAATCGATATTATCGAATCGCAACAACAGCAACAAAAGCGCAACACAAATCAAAGTGGCAGCCGAACATGATAGAGTGGCGTCGTGGAGTGGAGTGGGAGGGGCCCGAGCAGGGAGCAGATGTGCTTCGTGTTCTCGACCGTTTCACATCTGACCGCCCGTCTGCTGCTCCTGCAGCTGCTCGGGACCATGTTGCAGACGGGGGGCCGGGACAGCTGCTGCCCACTTCAGCCGGGCTCACATTGCTGACATTCAGCAGATAATGAAAGCACATCACACACACTCATTCTTTCCATAACTCAACTTGCGCTCAAGCTGGAGCGCAACCGTTAAACCACTTCCTCTTTCTGCGCGTGTGCTTGTTTTAAACTAAGAATAGCTGCTGTTCACACTGCCGTTGTCCAAAAAAACACACTATTGACACAGTTTTGGTTCATAGATTGAATATTGTCAACAATCAACAGTTGCGTGTGTTGCTTCAGCAACTACAACTCCCATGATGCTTTGACACGCCTGGTTAGTGTGGCTCTGTTAAATCTGGTGTTTCAGGTGACAAATGGACGCCGTGATTGTGTCATCACCCGCCGCTCCGGAAGGTGGCGAGCCAGCCGTCACTGAGGGGGAGGAGTCACGATGACCTTTATTGACTGAAGCGCGGCCTTTAAAACGTGAGTGATGAATATTCTCTAGCGTGTTTACGATGTCAAACGATGTTCAGCGGCATCGTTGTCGTCGTCGGCCGACCGCACTCACAGGGTGACCTGGGCGGGGCTCAAAACGGCCTCAGCACATTTCTGCAGTTTTAGTTTGAACGCCGCTTCTGATGAGGTTTACGCACCACAGAGCTGCAGTTCAGAAAAGATCGCCTTTAGCCTTTAGCTTGAAAAAACAGTTTTTTTTAAACGTCTCCCAGGCTGTCGGAGTAGGTTGGCAAACAAAGTGTCTCACTGGTTGTTGGTTGGATGAAGTCCTCTGGAAAACGCTTGGCGCTGCCACATTAGGACAGTGAAACAGAAACTGTGCTGCGATTGGGGAAATGTGATACGAGTGAAATGTCCCGTTAGCATCTCTGTAGTCCAGAGCCACAAACAGCTACCAACATTTTGACGAGGCTACGGACAGCAACTACGCACCAACTCGCTAGCTAGCCATGCTAATGCTAATCAGTAGCACAAGTTGCCGCGCGTTCTTAGTTTACTTCTCCTGGACATTTTGTCCACCATTTTATTGAATAAAAAGTTAATGCAGTCAGTTAGCAACCGCGTTAGCTTAGCTCAGTTTCTAGCAGGATGATAAGCCAAAACAGTTTGTTCCACTTACTGTGTGTGAACCAGGACTCTGCTATAGACCAGCTGAGACCGAGAAGCTTTTCTACAACCGCTAATGAGCTAACGTGGGCTAATGTTGGCACTGCGAAGACGGCCCAAACGTGATTCACCTGAAAATTTCTTTTAAAATCCGCTGAATTACAGGAAATTCAGATACAAAACTGAAGTGGACGTGGATTATTTCTCTCTCACTGTAGCCCGGCTAACCATCCCCCATTGCTATTGTGCTACGCTAAGCTACCCACATCCTGCATGTTTTTACTTCTGTAAAACTCGGACAAATGCTTGTTAATCTATAAAACACGAAGAATCTAGAGTCACTCGTGATCTGAAACATGCGTCTTCCTGACAACTCTGACATGCAGTTTTCACGCGGAACCTAAAGGAGGGAAACACAAAAATCTCACCAGCAACCAACAACTAAGTGCAAAACCACGTTAAGAGCCAAATATTTCTGAAGAAATTGACTTTCTCCACAGTTGGTATTTCTTGACCTGCAGAAAACAGGAATGTTGAAGTGAATAAAGTGAAAAATGTGACTCGTCCAACGTCGCAGCCACAGAGCTGAGGAAAACTGAGGCAAAGTTTGAATTCAACCGTTGCTAAATTGAAGCCACAGATTTGTTATTTTCCCGCAGGGAAGCCGTCTCAGCTGTGTGTGTTTGTCCAGACTGGCAGAGAACAAAGAGTGGCACAGTTAGTGAAGCGTCCTACCTCCATCCTGCCGCTCGCCGTGACTGTGCAGCGGTTGCCAGCTCGCAGCTTAAATATAGAAGCAGACCAAGAGTGAGAGAGAGAGCAGCTCATGTTCTGTCACATGCTGATCGCCGCCGCTCGTTCTGCCGCTTCCACCCCTAACGTCTGATTCCACCCAACAAAACAGAGACGGGACGTAAACAACAACAGGCTGCAGTAAACAACAGCGGGGACGTGATCGAGGGCCACACGGGAAGGTCGTGAACCTGCCGAGGTCTGTGATTGGTCACATGATCTTCTGTCCCACCGAGCCCCGACAAGAGTCGATCGCTTTTCTCCTTCGTTTCCACAACATCAGTCTTTTTTTGAAAATGACTCCAGTTTGGACACGAGGACTTATTGAGTTTCCGAGGTTATCCGATCCGCGGCCTTTCTTTTACCACTAACAACAATCCAAACGTCTGGAAACGTGAAGCAGACACCGCGAAGATCCCGAACGAATCCCGAACAAATCCAGAGTTGTTTGTCTTTGGTAAACATGAGAAAACGGCAGAAAACGTGACCCTTCGGCCGACGGACTGACGGTGCGTCTGGTCAGCGACAGGAAGTGTTTACAGTCACGCTTTATTTCCCACGTCTGGCTGCATTGTGCAGCCTGGTCCAAGTGTGCGCATCAAAATAAAAAGATGGAGTTCGGTGATGCGACGCCGCGGCGAACCGCGTTAATGTCAAACAGTGAAACAGTGAAACCGGCGTGGCGAGAGCAGCACGTGTGTGATCCCGGACAGGAGTCGTCGCCACGGGGACGAGGATGAGCCCTTCGCCGTCACACTCGCGTGACTGGATTGTTCACTGTCGAACCTCATTTTAATGGCTCGCGAGAGTTGATTTTTTCAGTGGGAACCATCAAGTCCATTAACTTTGCACCACATCACAACGAGAACGTTGATTTTCACCAAAATCAAACTAAAGAAGCTAAAACAGCACAAATGTCACACATGATGGGACATGTCGTCAGGGTGAAATTAAAAACCAAGATGTGGTTGGCTTCTCACTCTGTGGAGAAGCTTTCGGGGTTAAAGGGACACTCGCAGGGTGTCTCCTGCACTCTGAAGGGAAGTTCTTCTCCTCTCAGTTCTGCTTTTGTGTTTCTTCACCTGCGAGGTTTCACCCACTGTTGCTGGTTGCATCATGTGACTGACAGCAGGAACCCGCCGGAGTCGCAATGAGGTTCGGAACGGACGCAGGCAGCGTCTTCAGATAAACACACAAAACATCTGACCAACCAGCAGCTGCGGTTTGCTTGCGAGCTGAAACAGGAAGTGGTTGGAGGGGAGGAGTGAGACAGGAAGTCAAGCTGTGTTGTGAAGGAGGAAACCATGTAAGGTGAGACAAAAAGGCTCCAGAAAGCTTCTTAGCTGTCGGTGACAACTCAAAAGCAACAAAGCGGGTTTCCTGACGAGCGGACAGAAGTGTGGAGACAGACTGAAGGTTCTTCAATCAGTTTCAGAATACAAAATACACCTTTTCTACTGACTCCAGTATGGAGCTCAGCCACTGTGATGGTTTCAGTTGAAACGGCTGTGCGATGCAGCAGCAAAGTCACAAACACGGCTGTCTGCCTGCAGGTATTTAGTCGTGTTCGCAAATAAAACATTTTTTTCCAACTTTTTGACTTGTCCTTGTGACCAAACTCCACGCTGGAGATGTTTTCAAAAAAAGTATGTTTGTCAAATTTTACAACCTGGAAGAATAGAAAATCAGGCTGAAATTGACTGGAACCTTCCTTTAAATTTAACATTAGCCCGGTGGCTACTTGGTCCTAATCTGGGTCTTGGATTACCCCCACATGTATTTTGTTGGTCTTCGTACCTTTGACTGGGACCTCAAGACTTTTTGGTTACCGAACGAACTCGGTTCACACTGTGATGTAAAACATCTGATAATGACCTTTTCTTTAGTGTCGTTCATCTGGATCTGACAGCTCAGAGGAACACCTGGATTTAGAAACCTGGAGATCTGAACGTGAGCGTTCTGGTGTGAATTTGGAACTGAGCTGGAATCACAAAGCCAGTCAAGATGATTATCAAGATCAAGAATTGAGATGATTGATCACCTTATTGACTTATTGATATTTTATGACCTGTATCGGCTTTTGATTGTTTTGTTTTGTTACAGTAGGATTGAAGACAAACCGTTTTGTCACATCTTACATCTTGGCTGTGCACTTTTAATTAGGATGGTGTAGGATTTCACGTAGAATACTCTCCAGACCTTAGAGATGGTGTCCCGACATTATTGTCCTCTTATGTTCGGAAAAGGACAGTAATATTTTTTTTTGCAGTTACGCTGGGTGTCCAGTAGAGGGCACAGGTCTGCTCAACCGACAGGTCTGTCCAACCCTCCGCCTCGCGGACAGGTGTCCTGAGCAGCCGACAGGCCCCTGAACGCACCGTTCTGACTGAAGTTGGGGGGTTGATGATGTCACACTGAGCGTGGCGGAGACTCACCTGACGACACGCAGGATGCTCCAGGTTGGAGTGCCAGATGTGCACTTCCTGTCCCGCTGCAGCAGCTCAGAGTCAATCAGATGTTTTTAATTCTGACGAAAATCCTCCTGCTGAGGTGGAACGTTCGAGTAAATCTGCAAAAACAGATTTCAGTCAGAAGTCAGCTGAAAACCCTGTTTATGGACCTGGGACCAGGAGGTTTGGAGCAGCAGGAAAGCAGAGACACAGATCAACGTGTTGAGTTTACTGTGATGAGGCTTCTGGGTAATGGAGTCCGTTGATTAGAAGCCGTTGTCTCCAGGTGACACAGACGGCAGTTAGTGACTCGGTCTGGTGTTGATGACCCCATCGCGCTGAAGTTCTCGCCAACTTCTACATCCTCGGATTTCTTCATCCCAGCAAGTAGATTTTGTGCAATTCAGCTGACAAACCAGCAACAAACATCACCTCCTCACTTTGGCCTGACTCACTCACACTTAGGTCCACAAGTATTTGGACATTGACAGTTTTTACCATTTTAACAGGTTTCACAAAAATCTGGCGTTTACCGTTTAGGAATTACAGCCATTTTATACAGAGTGCCTCCATTTTTCAGGGGCTTTTTTATTTCAAATCCATTGTGGTGGCGTATAGAGGCAACACGATAAAAACGGTGTCACTGTCCAAATACTTCCGGACCGAACTGCATCTACTGTACAGTTTGATTTATTTACAAAATGTTTTGTTCCGTTTAAAAACCGAACTGCGCTGTTTTAAAAACGAACATCTTTGCTTGTAAAAGAGGTGAGAAATTGCTCAGCTGTTGAAGCTCAGACGAAGCAATGAGGATTTATCTCGTCGCAGCCGGAGGAGCTCGTTTCTCTTTTAGATCACGTCAAGTCCCGACGGGCTGTATCCTGGTTCAGGAACAGCATCGTTCCTATCTAACAGATCAATGACGTGAGAATTGCTGCAGACGGACTCATTGTTTGTGTGGAGCTCCATCGGTGACAGGAAGCAGAAGCAGAAGTGTTATTTTTTAAGGTTTTAAGCTCTCAAGCTTCAGAAATTAGGTGCTTAGCTTGAAACACACCAGAATTCTCCTGTAACATCGGTAAACGGGCTGGATTCTGCAGGTTGGAGAATGTCCACCATCTCCTTAATGATATTGTCCCCCTTTCTGGCCTCTGCAGGACCCTTCAGGTCTCGTCAGGTCCCTTCAGGTCTCGTCAGGACCCTTCAGGTCTCGTCAGGCCCCTGCAGGTCTCGTCAGGACCCTTCAGGTCTCGTCAAGTCTCGTCAGGTCCCTTCAGGCCTCGTCAGGCCTCGTCAGGTCTCGTCAGGCCCCTGCAGGTCTCGTCAGGACCCTTCAGGCCTCGTCAGGCCTCGTCAGGTCTCGTCAGGCCCCTGCAGGTCTCGTCAGGACCCTTCAGGTCTCGTCAGGTCCCTTCAGGTCCCTTCAGGCCCCTTCAGGCCCCTTCAGGTCTCGTCAGGCCTCGTCAGGTCTCGTCAGGCTTCGTCAGGCCTCGTCAGGACCCTTCAGGACCCTTCAGGTCTCGTCAGGCCCCTGCAGGTCTCGTCAGGCCTCGTCAGGTCCCTTCAGGCCCCTTCAGGTCTCGTCAGGTCTCGTCAGGCCTCGTCAGGTCTCGTCAGGCCTCGTCAGGTCCCTTCAGGACCCTTCAGGTCTCGTCAGGTCTCGTCACATCAGGCAGTCGGCCTCCCTGTGAGCCAATTCAGCAGCTGCTTAGAGCCCATCGGCCACTAGGGGGCTCCAGACTCAAGCATCTGGCCTCTGTCTAAAATGACGTGAAATTTGATCTCCTTTGAATTAGGTCAGCAAATTAAATAACTTCACATGCATTTCAGGACACATTTAATTCATTTTGATATTTAAAACAAAAATAGCATTTTTTAAGCCTGAAATCTTATGAATTTACCAAAATAAGTATCGTCATCGCAGCGTATAAATCTACATACGGCATTTTGCTCTCTGAAACACGGCCCCGCTGCCACCTGGAGGGCAGAAACTGGAATTAACGATGAACAACGTCAGCAACTCGTTAGCATGGTTAACATGCTAACAGGGCACCAGTTTCACCTGCGTTACATCATCGCTGCTGCTGGCCCCACCCCTGCCTCTCTGATTGGCTGATCTTTGAGTATGAGGCTCTACAGCAGGAACCACACCTGCAGCTTCACCTCCGAGTGAATGAACGGACAGATTTCAAGGGTTTTATTCTCCTCATCTCGGCCTCTCAGACAGGAAGGAAACAACACAGACTTTTGGCATGAAAAAGGTTGAGAAGCTGATGTCAGCGGTGAAAGAGAAAAACATGCTGGTTTCCTCGGTCCTGCTCCTGTGGGGGCCCTGAACCTGCTCTTCCCTCAGCAGAAGTAGAAGGAAAGCGTTGAAGTTTCGGCGGCGCTCAGAAGCTCATTGGCGTCCGTGCTTCTTCCTGAAGATCTTATTGAAGGCGTTTCTCCTCCGGCCGCTGGACGACTCGCTCTCCTCCCCTCTGTCCTCCTCCGGAGGGCTCCTCCTGGCACGGAGGTGCACGCCCATCCCCCGGCCGCTGCCGGACGAGCCGGATAAGGACGAGAAGGCGGTCGGGCTGTCGTTGGCGTGGGATGTGGCGCAGAGCGAGCCGGTGGAGCAGGAAGAGGTGAGGACGGCGGCAGAGGTGCCCCTCAACTCCACCAGGCTGGAGCTCTTCTCCAGGCCTCCTCTTCCTACTCCTCCGGCCCAGGAGCCCTGACCCTGCGAGGGGTAGAGCTTGGACGAGAGAAGGCAGGGCTTGGAGCTGTACAGGCCTCGTGATTCGCTCGGAGAGAGGGGGAGGGTGGAGTCAGAGTCAGATCGGTTCATGATGTCCCTGAGAGAGAGAGAGAGAGAGAGTGAGAGAGACTACAGAAGCTGTTAACAGGCTAGTTAGCTCAGTTAGAAATGGAGCTAGTAACTGTTAGCTCAGTTAGCAGTTGAGCTAACGACTGTTTGCACAGTTAGCAGTGGAGCTAGCGACCGTTAGCTCGGTAAGCAGTGGAGCTAGCAACTTTTAGCTTGCTGAGCAGTGGAGCTAGCGACCGTTAGCTCGGTTAGCAGCGGAGCTAGCGACTGTTGTTACTGGAAGATGATCCCAGTCGCACACGTTTGACATGTTTTATACAAATAGTCACAAACAACTACACAGCAAATGTGTTTTCTCTGTAAACTGTGCAGGAAGAGAAGAAGACGTGTTCTTGTTTAGTCACATCCTGCAAGCGTCTCAGCATAAAGTCTCTGAATGTAAAGATGGCGGAAATGAGGCCAGAAAACCTGGATGGTCCCTGGTGTAAATCGTAGACCCTCCTCCTCCGTGTTGGCAAATGGGAGCCAAACTAACACTTTTTTGTCATTTAGATATTTTATTCCCGCTGCTGTGAGACTGGGAACTTGATACTGAAGCTCCACCCCCTGAACAGTGTGCATTCAGGATGTTTTGGCTTCATTTTATAGATTGGGAAAGACACGGCGGCCATCTTTATGTAGGTCAAAGGTCAAAGCGTTTCAGTGGCGATAACATTTTTCCCGTCTGGTTAGTGCGGCAGAGGAAGGTACCCGAAGCTGTCTCCGCCTCGTCGCGGCGCCCTCTCCAGGCGAGAGGCTGCACGCTGCCTCCAGAGAGCGGAAGTAAGAAGAATGGAAGAACAGCGCGGAGAAACAAGCAGTGCCTTCAGCGAAGGAAGAGGACGATGAAGAGCTGGGGGCGGGGCCAAATGGAGGGCTGAGACAAGGAGGAGGAAAGGGAAGTCGAAGGCACAGGGAGGAACTCCAGCTGGCCAGCGGAGATCCTGTCTTCTGTCGCAGCGGCATCAGACTCGGAGCTGCAACAGGAACAGCAGCAAGTTATGTCTTATTTTGAAAACCAGAAACACAGGAAGTTCTTTGTGAAACAGCAGTAAGTCGTTAAAAGTGAAGAGTTACGAGTGCGCAGGACAACAGCTTCACAAGGTGCCAAAACCACAAGCAGAAATACAGAAATAACAAAGTAAAATGAATAAATATAATCGTTCATAAAGTTAATTGGAGAATTGATAAAAAAATAAAGTAGAAAGAATTCAAACAACAACAATAAACAATTTAAGGAACATTTGTATCATTACACAATATATGATTATTCGTTTCTGTTTGATTTTGGCAGCTCAGTTCTCAGAGTTATCAATTCAGCTATGGAAGCACATTTCCACCAGTGTGATCAGAACAAATCCTGCCGTTTAATACAAGGAAACAACAACGATGAGATAATGAATTGGTGTAAAAATTGGGCTTCCACAGGAATGGACTCGTTCAACGGTGGGAACGGAGCCGAGCCGAACAGCTGGAGGTGAACAGCTGAGGAAACTGCTGCGGAGCTTTTAAGCGGATGTTAGTGAAAGAGGAGGAAGGAAAAGGTGAGCGGGAGGTGAGGAAACGGAGGAAGAGGAGGGGGGCGTTCACATGGACACCTGCTGTCCTTCAGCTTAACCCCAACGCTTAAAGGACCAGTTCAGAAGAAAATCTGAGAGGGATGTGGTGAGTCCAGCTAGCTTAGCTTAATGTTAGCATCCCAAACTGCAGTTTTACATGTTGGAACTACGTTTATGTCGGCGACGTGACCCTGCGCAGCTTCTTGACGTCACTCTGAAGCAAATTTATCTTATCTGAACGCTGGACGGGAGATATATAATCAGCCCGACAGCTAGCACTCTTAGCCGACAAGCTAACGTGAACGCGCCGTGTTTCAGCGTCTACGGTGGAAACACAAAGGAGACGCTTGTTTACTGCTTGTTGTCCCACATGTTCATGTGAACGCCTCCGTCTCGTTGATTTTTGTTTTGTTTATGTCTGCGGGAGGTGAATGAAGCACATTGAACGTGACTTTTCCATCATGTTTGGGGTAGTTCGGTCTAATTCCAGCTGTCAGTCGCTGTTACAGGACTATCAAAAGATGCCGACAGGAGGTCTGTAAAGATTCAGTTACCCTTCTTAGTTAACCTGCGGTGAAGTAAATGCATTTCACGTTAAAATAGAATGAAGCACATCTACAATTTAATTAACTTCATCTGCTTACCTCCATGCGGTGCATTTCCCTTGGGGATAAATAAAGTATTCTGAATGTGAATGTGAATCTGAATCTGAATCCATTTTACCAATCATATAAGTATAATTTGGAAGTCTAACATATAATATTACAGCGGCTTATTTTTCAGATGTAGCATTTTTCTTTTAGTCTTATTGTTTTTCAGGAATTTAGGTGCTCGGATTTCAATGGTGTGACCCTCAGCAGGATCCCGACCCAGAACAGAGGAAAGAGCCAATCGGAAAGGGGAAGGCAAGGAGGTGGCGGGGCCAACCAGAGCGTTTCCACGGCGACTGGGTGTGCGCGATGCCGCTCAGGGGCCACAGGTCGCTCACTGGCCGGTCCATCTGCCACGCTGCGTCTGGAGGGAGCCAGCCGAGAGAAGAGGACCAATCAGAGGAGGGGAGGAGGACAGGTGACCGCGTCTGTCCCTCACCTGGAGCGGTGAGTGCCGACGGCAGAAAGGGTCCTTCGGCTCGTCAACAGATTCATCGCTCAGCTTTTGAAGGGCAAAGGTCAGAGCGGCACGTTAGCCGCCGTCACTGTCCAGCGTCAGCGGCTAACGTGCCGAGTGTATCCGCCGATCTGGACGTCGGCACTCTGACGAACCACAGAACTACGATGGTTACGATTCCTGCTTTGAACTAACTCCAAAGTAGTATGAAAGTATCTCATCTCCTGATCGAGCTGATCTCTGGATACAGTAACGGAGATATGGCTGATGTCACAGATCAGTGTGGAAAAAACAAACGATTCTGAGTTCCAGATTTTCGGACTGTCACCCGTCATAGCGTAGCTTTTTTATTCTTTTATAACAATGTTTACTGACCGGTAAACTTTAAGAACAACATTGCCAAAGCAGTAAAATATCGATTTGTCCAGATTTCTATGAACAATGAAGATATAAAACGACACAAAATGTCTCAGTAATTTTTCTCCCAGTGAAGCAAAATGATAAGTTTTCTTGCATCAGCTAGTTGAAACCACTTGGCACCGATAATTTAATTTTATTAATTTAATGGCAGCGCTCGGTTAGCCCCGCAGCTAAGGCTAGCGCTCCCATCAGCCCCGTCGCCACGTCAGTGACAATGCACATCGAGCCTCAGTCACGCAGACTTACACTGCAGCGTCCCCGCAGACAGGATGTCTTCATCCATGTCCAGGTCGTCAGAGAGGAGCAGGTGCTGCGGGGTCGGAGGTCGTAGGCCGAGGAAGGACGGGTCCAGGTTGAGGGCCGCAGCAAGAGCGCCCAGACCCGGGTTACTGACCACGCAGAAGCCAGTCAGGGACTCGATCCGCTGCCAGCGGTGGAGCTTCTCCCGCAGGGCCGCCGTCACCTCGGCCAGGGCCTGTCTGAGGGGGGAGGCGAGCGTTTACAGGACCTGTTAGCGGCACACAACGGGCTGAAGGCGGAGCTCTGCAGCGGGTCAGTTAAGGTCACTCACTTGGCGGAGAGAATCTTGTGGTCGACGTCATCCATGGAGGAGCTGTGAGCCACGTGGAACGTCCCGAACAGAGAGCTCCTCTTTTTCTGGATCTTCTCTGCCTGAAACACCAGCACAGCTACCGTCAGCATCACCGTCGGGCCCATCGGTGGGCGTGGCTCAGTGCCGTCCTCACCCCCTCTCTGGCCTGCAGCAGCTGCCTCTCTGCGCTCTGTCTCTTCAGGTTGTAGTACCGAATCTCGATCTCATGCGTGAGCTGCAGCCACTTCTGCAGAGCCTCTGGCGGAGCCCAGTGAGATCGCGAATTCAGCTCCCTCTCCGCCTTCCTCAGCGCCACGCGAACCTGCCGCGCAAACCCGTCAGGACCATCACTCACCGTCACGAAGGCAGCGTTTGTGTAAATGCCAGCTGCTCTACCTGCTCCAGCTCCTCCTCGGCGTATATCTGCTGGATCCTCTCGCTCCCGGCTCCCTCGCGGAGCTCTCGCAGGCGCTGGGCCTCCCTCTTGGCTGAGTCGATCTCGCTCCTCAGCTCCTCCTCCACCTTCACCTTCTCCACCTGAACGAAGAGCTGCTCCTCCTGAGCCTTCTGCAGCCTGACGGGACAGCGGCGGCGTCACGTGTTTGCGAAGTCGGCCGCCTTTGGTTCACGGTCCTACTCGGCGGCCCGACCCGGCGGCCCGACCCGCTCAGTTGTCATGGAGATGATGCCGCACGCCGTACTTAAAAAACCAACTCTGTCCTGTGAGGAAGCTGCTCGAAGCTTCTGAAACACTCTTACTGCTCCTCTTAGTACTTTTAGCTCCGCTAACACTATCGGTACTCACAGTACTGCGACCGCTGCCGCCAGTAATAACAACATTATTACCACTACTACTACTAATACTTGGCATATTACAGTCCTACTCCAACCGCCTCCACGGACCACACTGCCTCCGTAACCCATCAGGCGGTTTGGAATCATCCAGCAGGGGGCGCTGGGCTTCAGTCTGCGGGGGGGAGGGGTCAGGGAAGGAACGTGTGTGTGTGTTTTCAGTGCATACTTGATGGTCGTCTGTGCTGCCGGCAGCGAGTTCAGAGCAGCTCTACTCGTGTGTCGAAGAACGACTGCGAGTAGTAGTCACAGTAGTATTCGAAGTGGTATTAATAGTAGCAGTGAAGTAGTGGTAGTACCAGTAACTGCAGTGACAGTACTTGAAAGAAACAGAGGAAAAAAACACACACACACACTCGTGCATGGACTAACAGACACAGTGATGTGTGTGTGTAGACTGGCTCCAGGAACGTTCCATCTCATCTGAAGTCCTTATATGGTCAGAGAATAACCAGCAGCTCGGACGACACACACACACACACACACAGACTGAGGGTTGTGGGTGTGAAACACTGCGTGGACCCGAACAGCTGTTCAGCCTCGTCAGCGAGCAGTTAATCACCGGCACCGCCATCGTCCGTCCTACGCCCAGCTTCTCCTCACCAGACCCCAGACTGCAGCCGCTGCCAAGGAATCATTTATCATTCATTGACTCCAGAAAAAAATCCCGCGGTTCGCAGCTGAGGCCCGAGAGCTTCTCCCCGACAGACACGTGTGTCAACCGTCAGCGGGAACCTCCGGCTGGCAACGAGGTCAACCGGTAAATGTAAAGTCTATGGGCTGAAGGGGAACTTGTAGGCGGGGCCAGAGGGAGAACCGCCATGGAGCATGGAAGTAAACCAGGAAGCTTCAGAACTCTTTTGGTGTGGAGCCAAACTTGGGCCAAAAGTTTCACTGATTTGGGAAAAAATTAATTGTAATTGAAAACTAAAATTTTGAGCTGCATATTAAATTTTTGTTTTGAACTTCCAAAAAGTTAAAAAAATTTAAATAAAATCTTGATTTAAATCTAAATTTTGTAAGAAATAAATTGTTTGTTTGTGTGTTTGTGGGTCCAGCGGGTCGCAGGATCAGCTTCTCCCCAGCCACTTCCAGCAACTCCTCCGGGGGGTCACCGAGACGTTCCCAAGCCGGCCGAGAGATATAATCTCTCCGGCGTGTCCTCGGTCTGCCCCGGGGTCTCCTCCCGGATGGGCGTGAAGCACCTGAAGCACCTCCCCAGGGAGACGTCCAGGAGGCATCCTGACCGGATGCCCGAACCACCTCGACTGGCTCCTCTCAACGCGGAGGAGCAGCGGCTCTACTCTGAGCTCCTCCCGGATGTCCGAGCTCCTCACCCTATCTCTAAGGCTGAGCCCAGCCACCCTGCGAAGGAAGCTCATTTCGGCCGCTTGTATTCGCGATCTCATTCTTTCGGTCACTACCCAGAGCTCCTGACCATAGGTGAGAGTTGGGACGTAGATTGACCTGTAAATTGAAAGCTTTGCCTTCTGGCTCAGCTCTCTCCTCACCACAACGGACCGCTTCAGCGTCCGCATCACTGACGACGCATAACTATCGGCTGTCTATCAATCTCCCGCTCCATTTTCCCCTCACTCGTGAACAAGACCCCGAGATACTTGAACTCCTCCACTTGGGGAAGCGACTCTCGGCACTTGACACTCTTGACACTCGGCTGCAAACCGTCCAGTGAGAGCTGGAGGTCACTGTTCGATGAGGCCAACAGGACCACGTCATCTGCAAATAGCAGAGACGGAATCCGGACGCCATAAAAATTACGAACAGAACCGGTGACAAAGGGCAGCCATGGCGGCGTCCAACCCCGACTGGGAATGAGACTGACTTACTTCCTCCGCAACTGCCCGTGCTGCAGATCTCCTGGCCTGCTGGTAGCTGTCTGCTGCCTCAGGAACCAGTAGGTTCTGGGGTTACCACAATGAGTTAGCTCCGGCAACCTTGCTACCGCGGCTCCAAACAGCCACCTTGACAATGGCGGCACAAAACACAACTCGGATTTCACGTCGCCCGACACCTCTGCGATGCAGTCAAAGCTATGCCGGAGGTGGGAGTTGAAGAGCATTTCGACAGGGCCCACAGCCAGACGTTGTCAACAGACCCTCGTTTTACGCTTGGCCCCGCCCGGTCCATCTGGCATCGTCTCCCACCACCTGATCCAACTCACCACCAGGTGGTGATCAGGTGAACAATCGGGTTCCCAGTTGGGGCTCCTTCCCGCATCCGTTCTAAGGTCTCCAAAAAGGGTTGGTACTACAGTCAGGACCCGTTCCCCGAGGCGAAGGCGTAGGGAAGCAACCCTTTCATCCACCGGGGTAAACTCCAACACACCGGCTGAGAACCGGGGAGCTATTAATAAGCCCACGCCTGCTCAAGAGTCCAACCTCTCTCAAGAAGACTGGTTCCAGAACCCGAGCTGTGCGTTCAAGTGAGCCAGACGGTATTCAGCGGGTGTCCTTCAACCTCCCGCACAAGCTCAAGTGGGAAGGGCTTAAATCATGCATGACAGCAAAGTAAAGAGCTAAACCAAGTCATAAAGGGGGGGATCTTCTCCGAACAGAGAGGATCCGTGAGAATGTTCAAGACAACACACAGTGATGGCGAAAACTTGAGCTAAACATAGTATAAAAAGCAATAAGGGTAATGCTGTAATGCTAAGCTAACCTAATGGAACAGCTGCTGACACTTGCTCAACTTTGGCAAACTTCCCAAACAAAAAGTCTCTATGTTGCTTCCTGTGTTACAAAATGTTCCGCTCACGATCATTTTTAGCTGTTGATAGATTTTCCAGGATATCCACTTCAAAAATAACATGCCTTATGTGTGCGTCAGTGCCAGGAGACTGTACCCACGCTGCGTTCATGGTACCGTAGGACAAGACAAAACGCCTGTACAGTGGTCGAACTACACAATCCTGCGTGTTTTACTGCTCTTATACCGTGTTTGTGTCTGCGACGGCTCACTAGATGTGTCAGGTTTTTACACTACACTTTTACACACATGATTTGTAGTAGTAGTGGTATAATTAGTTGTAGTGGCACAGTATCAGTGCCAAAACCAGTAATAGTAATAACTGGTGCTAGATGCAGTACTGTGAGAGCAGTAACAGTCGTGTACGTTTGTCTACGTTTGCTTCAATTTGTCAACCAGTTTGATGAACAAAATGCACGTCAGTTAAGATGAGTGAGTTCAGGTGAGCGTGAGCCGGACTCACTTCTCCTGCAGCTCCAGCAGGCTCTGCTCGGCCCTCTGCAGACCCTCCAGGTCCTTCATCATCCTCCCGAGGTCGTCCCGGGACTTCCTGGTCTGAGCGTAGGCAAACCAGCAGCCGGCCAGCGCCACCAGGATGGACGCGCCCAGAATCAGGTCCTTCCACCAGTTCTGTTGGCCTGCAGACACACACACACACACACAGAGATACAGTAACGGACACGTGCTGCTTCGGACAATCGACCGCTGACATCACACACACCTGCAGGCGGTCCAAACAGCACGATGTCCAGAGCTTTGAGCTGCAGCTTCTGAGCGTGACTTCTGTCGTGGATCCTGAGCAGCGACACGGTCAGGGTGGCGTTCTTCACCGTCAGCCTGCGCGGGGGCACACCACCTCCGTCAGTTCAGGCCCTCCGTTACACTGACATACACGCAAACCCGTATTTTGCTAGATGGAGAATTTCATTTCACAAATTCTGCCTAAAGGGGCAATTTGTAAAAAACGGTCAGAATGTGACGGTGGGGTGAGCATCGGCAGAAGATCTGCTGTTTTGTCGAATCTTCGGTTGTCAGCTCGTTTAAGCGCGCAGCTAATGACTCTACGGCCGACAGCTGGAAACCAAACTGGGACCGCACACAGCCCGAGACCGGTGGAGGCCAGTTTGGTGACCGACCGAACCCCGGTGCGGTTCGGTTGGCTGAGACCTGTGCTACGAACCGGGTCAGCGTGTCTCCAAGTGAACTCTGGAGCGGCTCATCCGCACCAATCACAGCGAGCGCAGCACGTACGCGTCATTTCCTGTTCATTTCAAGTTAATAATGACAAACTTTATCTGGGACGCCAGCAGCAGCTCTTCTGGCACCGTGTCGGAGTTGCAGAACGTTTCACGAGACGCCTGCGGAGGTGAATTTTCGGATCATACGCGACGTCGCTGACTCGACGCAAACGTGAGCTCGGCCAGCGTCCTCACCGGCGTGGCGTGAATCACAGCGTGTCACCTGGGTAAGGCCTTTCCATCCAGCTGGTGTCTCCTGAAGCTGTCTGCGTACTGAGGCAGCTCCACGCTGACGAGCAGCCAGTCCTCCACCTGCTGCAGAGTCCAGTTATACACTGGCACACGCACACGCACACGCACACACACACACACACGTTTGGACCAGGTTAACCACAGACGATGTCACCAAGTGCCTCAGCTGTTTCTCTCTGCTTGTTTTCTTCTTCTGCATTCGCTACCACCGATGGTCAGCAGACACACACCTGAGGTCACGGCTCAATCAATCAATCAATCAATCGATCACAGCTCAGCAGTATCTCGGATCTTTAAGACAAGGTTCTTTAAGTCTGGAAATCTCCTGCCTGCCGGTTCTCTTCCCCCGCTCACATTCAGACAGCGACAGTGTTGCTGGTGTCTGTGGGGCTGCGATCGGTACAAATCTGCACCTTCTGTAACCAACTCCGGTTCGGTGTTTGTGACGGACGGCGAAGAGTCACGTGATTCTTGATAAGTCACTTTTTAGTTGTACGAACCTGAATGTGAATTCTGTCAGAACCGGTGAGGTCGGGTGGATGTTTACAGGAACTGCAGCTCTTCCTGTGTTGTTGGTGTTTTGGGAGAGGAAGTAAACAGCTCTGAGTTCTATCAGTGACTAAAATTATAACACCAGAGCCTGTTTGATTCACACTGGCCAGCTCTCGGTGACCTCTGACCTCAACCTCGAGTGGAGAAAATCCCTCTGAGTGTTCTTGAGATATCAAAGAGTTATCTTAGCTAACATTCATATTTAAACATAATGAAACGCACACGAACGCACCACGACATCCCTGTCGGCGCACGTATCGTTTGCCATACAAAGCGAGATTTCAGAGTTTGAGACGTGCACCTGAATGCACCGTGACACAGACGTAGATGGTCAGCAGAGATTTTACTAAAACGGCAGAGCGGCGCAGATCCCGGCCAGGTTTCGCCGAACACGCGTCCACGTTTGTGTTAGTGTTACAGTGGCTGACTGGAGAATTTCAGGCACAGGATGGGACACCTCTCTCGTCGTCTCCATCAGTTAAATCGCCACAGTGTCGACGAGAGAGGAGCTTCAGTATCGGGACTGGATAAATCGGCGTGAGAAACTCTGGGTTGTCGCCACGTTGCTCTCAGGACGCAGACCGTCCAACAAAAACCTGGTCTGACGTCAGTAGCACAGTGTTGTCTCTGCTATTTAAAGGACGCGTTATTCAGACGGCAAAACGCGCACCGAGCTCTGCAGCGCCCCCTAGAAGAGGCTTTAATCCGCTCTCACCCTCGGAGCTCTTCCAGGCGGTCCACATGTCCTCCACGCTGATGTGCAGGTCGGCCCGGTGGAAGCTGCTGTGTTTGGCTTTGGAGTCCTGGTACTTCATGTCCTCCCTGAGAAACTGGGGAGAGGGCATCGCCGTCACGAGTCAGAGCGGTACGGAGAGCGTGCGACGTGCTTTCGACTCACCTCGTCCGTCTCGTCCGTGTCCACCGTCCCGTCGGCGTCGTCGTCCATTACTTTGTGGATGCTGCAGATGGCCTCGAAGCTCAGCCGGGCGTTCTCGTCCTCGCAGAGCTGCTGATCTATCACACACAGATCTGAAACGCAGCGAGTGTCAAGGCGAGGCGAGGCCCAGGACAGCTACAGCACGCTAACGGAGCACAGAACACATCCGCCACACGAGCAGCAGGACTGTGAGCTGCCATCAGCGTCAGAAGGGAGACGGACAGGAAGTTAACCTTCATGTTAGTGGACACAGAGTGATGTCATCACGTCCACCTTCACACGCAGCGTCAGCCGTTATTACCCGTGTTCAAGCTTTGGTGTCTCGGTGTGCCGGGGTCAGACAGGGTCAGATAGGGTCAGACACCGATACAGTTCTGTAGCCATGGCGGCACAACGTTTCACCGATTAACAATAAACTCTATTGTCTTCAAGGATGCTGAAACTGTGACCTTGACTGGAAATGTAATTATCACAAATGTTTTTCTGCACTGTCTTCTTTAAACCCATTTTATTATTATTTTCTTTAAATATATGCCGACATCATCCAACCGATATATCGTCAGGCTCAGTTAAAACCAAACCTGAAAGCTTCGCTTTGGTTTGGTTTTTCTGCACACCAACTAATCAAACTCACAACATTTGGTGCCATTTTATCATCTAACACCCAGGTCACGACATGATTCTTCCGAGCGGCTCGTCCACTTGGCACAGTGACGTCCAACTCTCAGCACTGATTGGTTCTGCACAGACCACCGCAGCAGCAGAGTCGTGGAAGCTTGTGTTGTTTAGGAGCCGCGGCGGTGGGACCGAGTGCTTTTTGTCACAAGGTTTTTACTTCCAGTCCACAAACGATTCTCACTTTCATTCACGTGAATCGTGCGTGTGACTGTGTTCAACCCGAGCCCACGTCTGTCAGCGCCGTCGATCCCACCCGTCGCACACGCTGACAGTTCCTCCCCTCCCGTTAGACTCAGTCAGCGCCGCCATCCTCCGTCTCCCAGCCGGTGTGTGACGGACGGGTCGGCGCCCGTGAAAACGGAGCGGGTACTCAGATCCAGACTACGGGGGCTTTCACGCAGGAAGAGGGATGTTGTGTCGGGACACCCGATGACACGTGTGTCCTGTGAGAGGGAGGAGCTTTTCACCGTCACCGTCACATCCAACGTTAAAGCCCCAAAACACTCAGTGACTGGAAGTCTTCCACTTTCTCCAGTGTCACGGTTTTACAGTTGGAAAAATGACTTCCGCTTTAATGTGATGCTGAACCAGTATCTTCGGTACCGGGTCAAGCTATCCGACGAGGCTAATGGCTAAAGCCAACAGATGACAGATGTCATGACACCACGCTGAGCGTGTTGATTTCTGCAGCTTTTAGAAAGTTTTAAACCAGATGTCAGATAATTGCAAGGAAAATTTCTCCCTGTGGCATGAAAACAGTACAACTAGGACACGGAATGAAAAGAAGCTTCAAGTTCCCCAAATTTCTATTTAAGTGCAGTTCTTGTCCACAGTAAAAAACCTGAACGACACAAACCCCTGCTGCGCCTCCTCTCCGTCTCCATGGTTACAAACCTGACCCGCAGCCGGCTGAAACACAGGAAGTCGATGTTCAGGTTTCAGCGGCCCTGGAAACTGCTGTTAATCCCGGTGATCAATTTAAGTTGTTTACAGACCTTCTTACCTCTGACAGATGATAAAACCACTGTACATTCATCCAGGTAAAGTCTGGTTCGTAGTGGAGTATTTGCACATGTCCCGCTGTCGACAACAAGCCGACAGACCGGTTTTAAGGCTTCAGCAGCCCCGAGCCAAAACACGTGACCTCCAGAGAGGATCCCACATGTTCAGCTCTCCTCCAGCGCCACCACGGAGTCATCACCTCGTGCACGTTCGGTGACGCCGACGAAGCTGCGGCTGCTCCAGCGTGTGCGTGTTCCAGCGCTCCGGGGGAAATATTAGCACACACGGAGCCGCTTCATTTGTGTTCAGCCTGACTGCTGAGATCGTTGATATAAAAAACGGACGAAGCTTTCAGGCCCTCGAACGTGACGCCACTGCAGAAGTGCCCTCAACCTGCTTGTATCCGAGTTCCAGCAGGGGGCGCGAGATTCAGGACGAATGGACGACGCCCCGTCTCAGGCGGTTTTCTGCCTGGTGGGGCTCCTCTGTGTTCAGGGACTGAACGTCCACTTTAAAGACTTGGAGAACAGCTCACGGTCGCCATTTTGGAAATCTTAAAAATCGTTTGAGCGTTGTCATTCTTTCCGTCCGACGCAGCCAATATGCTAATGCTAAACGGAGTCACGAGTGCGGGTGTCTAGGCGGGCACACAGGTGGTCATTGGCCCCGCCCCCTCACCAAAATCCATAACCAGCGTGAACCTGCGGGTGTCCTCGGTGGTGCCGAAGGACCGCCCGCTCGACTGGCGTGCTCTGTGACGAGCCGACGTGTTCAGGTGACAGCGTGTTTCCGCTGAACCGGTCACCACACGCGCGTCTTCTTCTTCTGTCTTATTTGGCCGTTTTTGGGACGTGGCCGCCATCTTGTGTAGAGGGCGGATCCCACACTCAAAGAGTGATTGGCTGTTCACGTCGGACCGACGTGGATATTTAAAAACACAGGTGCAGCACCCGTTCAGGACTCATGAAGGACGATTAAACCCAAGAAGAAGAAAAATGTATTTCCCATTATGCACTTGGAGATAAAAGTCAAAGTGTGAAGAAAAATGCTGAGACTTGAAAGTCGACCTTTTCAGACTGTCAACAAAACGCCTCGAACAGAGGAACCGCGGAAACTGCAGATGCAGGATCAGGACAGGGTCGGT
>KV751416.1:304422-350108 GCA_001698575.1 Mola mola
ATGGAGAAGCTGTTTGATCCTGAAGGGGCGGAGCTCACGCAGGCGCCGCGTCTGCTTGGACTGTATTTCAACATTATGACTTCTTTCTTGAAGTGCATAAAAAATCGTCCCGCGCAGGACGTGACCTCGATCGCGAGGGTCCAGCGACCTTTAATGCAGACAGTAAAGAGCCACTGAGGAACAATATCGAAAACGATCCCGTCAGGTAAAATTCGCGATCCGACAATGAGCCGGATCGCCGCGGACACGTGCTCGCCAGTTGTTGCGTCAGGACAAACCTTCCAAACTGTGAACCGTGTCACTGTGATACAGCAGGAAGACATGTTGGCGCCAGGTGTGAACAGGCTGAGAACGGGCTCAAGCTGTAGCCATGGATACCGTATCCATGGTAATGTGGCCGAGTCTTGTTTGTTTGATCGGTGGACTCAAACCTGTTTCACACGGTTTCAAGTTTAAAACACGCAGTGTTGACATTAAAGCCCATAACCTCGAACCGACGTAGGACCGCTGTTGATCCCAGAATAAGTTCTGTGACACCACAGAAGAAGAGGTGAGTTTATTCTCAGGATTAAGTGCAGCAGCTGTGAGGATAAAAATACACAGATAATGGAATTAAAGAGGAGGAAAGTTGAGTCAAAGTCACATTGGTCTGAACACCCGCCTACACATCCCATCATGCACCTTTTCACGGTTCTGATCCAGAACACAGGGAAGCTAAAGCAACTATGCTAATATTAATGTGTTTATGTATCGATATTGAAATGTTTTTTTTTTAAAAAAAAGATCATTTTAATGTCAAAATGCTAATAATAAAAAGCTACATTTGAGATGCTACCGCTAGCTGCTTTTATCTGCTGAGCGTTCCACTTACAGCATTTCCTGTTAGCTTAGCATCCAGCTGGCGTTTCGTTCTGTGTGTAAAGGAGGTCGAATCAAAGTAAACGAGCAACAGGTTTGTTCACAGTAAAGTCACCTAAGTCTCTTCCTTTTGGTTTTGGGACCTGAGGGCGGGACCGTCTGCCTTCACCTCCAAACTGATGAGCTTATTTCTGTCACAATGCTTCCTGTGACATCATCACTGTGTCACCCACAGGAAGCTGTGGTGAGCTGCTAACGATGAACGCACGCAGCTCAACAGTGTTTCACTGTGTGGAAACCAAAAACACAGCAACCACAAGCCAACAGACATTTCCCAGCGACAAGGTCTGTGTTCAACCGCCGGCCGTCGTTTTCACTCCGTAACTGTGAAGATACTGAAGAAACCCAATTTTTGTAGTTATTCCGGCCTTTCTCTGCGTCACAGCTGGTCTCCCCGTCCCGCGACTCTCCGTCCACGCTGTGGCAGCCTGCTGAATCTGCAGGCTCTCGTCTTTCTGAAGCATCCGATTCCTCAATTTTAGTGACAAGGTGTCTGTTTGGTTGCAGAGCCACAGAAGTTAGCAAAGTTAGCTCGCTAACCCGCTAACCCCGCCCCGTCTCCTGACGCGGCTTTCCACTGGTGAATCACAGGTTAGCTTTCACGGCTTATTGATAACGTTACGCTCAACAGCCCACCTCAAAGAAGCATTAAGGGTCGGCACGCCGGCGCCTGAACGCTGCGATTAGCAGGTGTCACCTTGACTGCTAAACAGGAAACGCATCACCAAGGGCCTGATCCCCCCTCTGAGGCGGGTCAGCGAAGGCCCGATTAGCCGACGGTCCTAAAGAAGATTTGTGTCGTGGATGACAGCTGATCAGGACGCCAGCTTGCTGAAGAAGGAAGCGAAGCCTGAAGCGTTTGTACGAGTCCTGTGAAACAAGCCACAATCGAAGCAACAAGCAGAGACGCACTGCATTCTGGGGTTCCCGGTTCTGCTGGTCCCAGCTCTCTGGACGATAACCAATACCATTATTGATCGGAATGTGTGAGGATGACGTCGCCGTCAGCGGTTCCCTACCTGAGGCTGCGTTGCTGTTGGAATCCACATGATACTGTTGGTGGTCCGGGTGGGCGTGGTCAGCCCGCACGCACGCACACAGCGCACACACGCACGCCAGCCACGCGCCCTCCATGTCTGAGGAGAGAGAAGGAGGGAGTCACGCTCCTCTTCCTCAGCAGCATCACGTGACACAGCAAACACCTGTGTGTCACTCTGGAGTTCAGATCCGAAGCTGAATCTGACTACGTATTCGGTCAAATACTGGAGATGATGTCACTTCTTATCTGTGGTGACGCTGCGAACAGATTGTTTACGTCACGGATCAAAGTTTAAGAACGTGATGAGAACAGTTAACCTGAAAACGTCTGTTTGACCGCTTCCGGGTCGGACAGCCGCCCTCTTTCACACGCTCCCTCCGATCAGTCCATCGATCGGACGCGCACAGCTGATCGCGCGCGTCGCTTCCTCGCTGCTGCAACCGGACACACCGCGCCAACGGATCCGCCTGTGCTGCGTTCACGGGCCCGCGCGAAGCTCCGCATTCACAGATACCGAACACCAGTTGGTTACTTAGTTTCCGTTACTTGGATTTCCTAACTGTTGCTTCTTTTAAACAGAGTAAACAGACAGAATACGTGGACTTTTATAGTTTAAACAAGTCAGTGAGATATTGTTGCTGCAGTGTGTGATGGACTTTTGTTTACATATGAATTGAACTTTCATTTGTGCTGTTTATCGACGTCTTGACGGAAGAAGAAGTTACCACATAAGATTCTTCAATAAGTATTGAGAATAATTCTAAACGGTCACTGATTTTCTGTGATTCTCTTCTCAATGGAACGCATTAACTGAAAATTATGACATTTAATTAAAGGAAGAAGAGAGAAAATGAGGTGGATAGAAAGTCACGTAACAAACTTCCCCTCAGTGTTTACAGGTGCAGTCAGATGCCGCTTATAAAGCTGACACTCTGTGTTTTCTCTTTACACTCTTTACACATGTGTGCTGATGAGCAAATGGTTTCAGAGTCATTATGAAGTGAAACTGCTCAGAAGCTACGTTTTCTGGCTAAATTGCCTAATTTCCAACGCCCTGAAAGGCAGCATTGGCAGCGGTATAATGTGGCCCCCATGCGGCCAGAGAGAGGAAGTGCACCTCAGAGTTCTCGTGAAGTTTTAGTCAGTTAACCTGCTCAGAATTGCAAGTTCAAACTTTTCATTGAATATTTTAGAGAGAAAGAGTCTGGATTAGCTTTGGATCAAGCCAGGCTAGCTGTTTACATCCGTTTATGCTAAACTAACAAGAACAGCTGCTGTAATTGAACATCTGAACAACAGCGCCTGTGACCTGATTGGTCTCAATAGATGTCTACCCCAAAATCTAATAGACTGTGGCTGTCACTTTATTTTGGAATTACTGAAGCCCGGTCCTCTTCCTGCGGCCCCAACAAAAGTATGTTACGTCATTAAAACCTGGGATGGATCTGAGATCAGGATCCTCATCAGCCCCTGATCTCTTCCCAAACAGTCACACTCACAAAAAACTTTCAGAGAAAGTTCCTCAGCAACATCTAATTCTGGGGTCAAACCCAACTAAGACAACAAGTTCCATAAAAATGTGTCAGTTTTTTGTGTTACTTCCATTTTGAAACCAATCCAGATCCAGATCGGGTTCAGACTGGCTCTGGATCCGGATCTCTCTCTCCAAATGTTAACATTTGTTCCTTGATGTGAAAGCAACACACAAGCATTGTTTGATGGGATCCCATCTGGCAATTTTTGAGTTATGTCCATGTTTGAATCGTTGATCCAGAATCCAGAACCGGATCCAGATCATCACCAAAGGTTAATCACTTCAGTAATCAGTTAGGTTGGTAACAGACAAGCAGGAGTTGGTGGAAGAAATGAAAGATGACGAGAAGACGACAACAAACAGGAAAAATGCAAACAAAAAACAACCCAGAGTTATTTAGGAAAACTGTCCTTCGGCTTTTCATATCAAACTAGTGTGCGGGACCACCCCTGTCAATCAATCTGGCGTGGGCGGGGCTTCGCGGTGATGCTTCTACCTGATTGGTGTGTTAAATTAGAAACGCGCATTTCTCAAGACTGGACTGAACACACACAGTAAACTTCCTCAAAGTTGCTCCTTCCTCTCTCTCATGCCGGACTCCACCCGTCCGCCACCTCACGTACACACGCAGCGGGACGGAGCGGAGCTGTGCGCCCAGACAGGAGGACTGCCGAGCGGTGAGTGTGTGCCCCTCATCCCGCCGGAGCTCCGGGCTCAGCTGTGTGTGCACGTCACGGTTATTGATGATTGTTCCCGACACTTGATCGATTGTTCCTTCTGCGGATCGATCACCGGACTGTTTGTCTGTTGATGCTGCTGCAGGAAACTGAACATGAAGTGCGACCACTCCCAGTGTGTGTGTGAGTGTGTGTGTCACTCACTTGTCCGTACACACAGAATAACACAAAGTTCTTCACATGTCACAGAGACACAGTACTGCTGTACTGCACTGAAATACTGTTACCACACATGTACACGGTGGTTCCAGTTCTGAATATGATACTTCTGTAAATGTTTAAACATGTGCACAAATATATAATTTTCTTCATGATGATTGTTATTGTCAATAGATCACTGACTGATTCTGTGCTCCTTCGATCAACGGATTGATGAACTCTTATGTGATTGGAGACAAAACCCGTAATAATGAATATTTCATATGTTGTGTGATCGTGTTAATAAGAACAACCGCCCACGCTGAGCGATCGTGACCTCGTCACCCTGGACGAGATGATGTCACACAGCTGCACGTGCTCAGATGTGAATCGGAAACATCACGGTCACGTTGGATACTTTCAGGATGAAACAGGAAGTAAGAGGAAGACAAACTAGGACTACAGATGAAAAGAACTGAAATCTGGTGTTCTCTGCTGCTTTAGAGCCGGTTTGGTCCCGTATTCTTGGTTTCTTCTCCTCGCAGCCGGTCTGACATTCTGTAGGCCCTGTTCTGGTCTAAGGAAAACATGTTTAGCCCAGGTTCAGTCTAACGCTTTAGCCCAGGTTCAGTCTGTCGCTTTAGCCCAGGTTCAGTCTAACGTTTTAGCCCAGGTTCAGTCTGTCGCTTTAGTCCAGATTAGATCTAACGTTTTAGCCCAGGTTAAGTCTAACGTTTTAGCCCAGGTTCAGTCTAACCTTTCAGCCCAGGTTCAGTCCGTTTTAGCCCAGGTTCAGTCTAACGTTTTAGCCCAGGTTCAGTCTGTCGCTTTAGCCCAGATTAGATCTAACGTTTTAGCCCAGGTTAAGTCTAACGTTTTAGCCCAGGTTCAGTCTAACGTTTTAGCCCAGGTTCAGTCTAACCTTTCAGCCCAGGTTCAGTCCGTTTTAGCCCAGGTTAAGTCTAACGTTTTAGCCCAGGTTCAGTCTAACCTTTCAGCCCAGGTTCAGTCTAACGCTTTAGCTCAGGTTAGATCTAATGTTTTAGCCCAGGTTAAGTCTAACGTTTTAGCCCAGGTTCAGTCTAACGTTTCAGCCCAGGTTCAGTCTAACATTTTAGCCCAGGTTAAGTCTAACGTTTTAGCCCAGGTTAAGTATAACCTTTCAGCCCAGGTTCAGTCTAACGCTTTAGCTCAGGTTAGATCTAACGTTTTAGCCCAGGTTAAGTCTAACGTTTTAGCCCAGGTTCAGTCTAACCTTTCAGCCCAGGTTAAGTCTAACGTTTTAGCTCAGGTTAGGTCTAACGCTTTAGCCCAGGTTTAGCCTAACCTTTTAGCCCAGGTTCAGTCTAACGTTTTAGCCCAGGTTCAGTCTAACCTTTCAGCCCAGGTTCAGTCTAACGCTTTAGCTCAGGTTAGATCTAATGTTTTAGCCCAGGTTAAGTCTAACGTTTTAGCCCAGGTTAAGTCTAACGTTTTAGCCCAGGTTCAGTCTAACCTTTCAGCCCAGGTTCAGTCTAACATTTTAGCCCAGGTTAAGTCTAACGTTTTAGCCCAGGTTAAGTCTAACCTTTCAGCCCAGGTTCAGTCTAACCTTTCAGCCCAGGTTCAGTCTAACGCTTTAGCTCAGGTTAGGTCTAACGCTTTAGCCCAAGTTCAGTTTAATGTTTTAGCCCAGGTTCACTCTAACATTTTAGCCCATGTTCAGTCTAACGTTTTAGCTCAGGTTAGGTCTAACGCTTTAGCCCAGGTTTAGCCTAACCTTTTAGCTCAGGTTCAGTCTAACGTTTTAGCCCAGCTCAGCCTAATATGTGGCAGTTTTAACCCGGGTTAAATCCACAAGTCCACCTGTAAACCCGGATATGTGAGGTGACATGTCTTGAATCGAAGACAGAAAAAGGCGGAGTTAAGGAGAGGCGAGTAGCGGACAAACCCTTCCTGTTTCAGTTTCATCACACCCGTTTCCTGTCTGGGTGCCTGCTGGGAAACGGCTCCTGTCTTGGCTGATCCGACAGGTTGCCATCAGCGTCCCTGTCACCCCTCGGATCAGAGCGCTGTTGGCTCTGGCGTTTTAGCCGGCCCGGTCCAGCTGTGCTCTGATATTCCCGGGTGTGACAAAGTTCTGGTGTTATATTCTAGATTTGGCCCCTGTATTCTTTGATGTTTTAGTCCTGGTTCAGTACCATGTTTTCTGGAGTTTTAGCCCTGTTTGGCTCAAATATTTGTACGTCTGTATTTCACCGCCTGTTCCCATGACGACCATCATCTGAAATGTTAAACAGGCGGTAAAGTAAAGTCAGTACGACTGTCATTTATTCTTTTCTTCCTGCGTATCGAGGCGCACGTGCGCGTCATGTCTTTAAAAATACCAGAATGTGCTCATTTTGCAGTGTTTCTTCTCTCTGCCGGGTTTTTCCCCGATTGCCGAAACACAAAGAGTCCGGGCAGATATACGAATATTCCGTAAACCTTGCGGCTCTGGTTTTTGAGATGTTCCCGTCCGAGCCTCAGCTACAGGATGGCTCAGTTCCTCTGCAGGTCAGGAGGCTCCTCCTAAACCGGCAGAATTGACTAAAAATGCAGAGAAAGACTAAAGCTGACGAGACGAAACCAGAGCACGTTGTCAGTTCCTGAAACCCTGACAGTAGCAGGCCGTGACGGAGGTGACACCCTGCCGGGCTGCGTGCCGCTACGCCGACGACATCTGAGTGTTTGTGGACAAACACTCAGGCATCTCTAACTTCCCTCAAATGTCAGCTTTGATGAAAGTGAGAAATCTGCCTGTTTTCTGATCTGCTTCTGTTTTGATTGGCTGCTCATTTGACGCTTCTTCCTTTATGGATTCGGTATGAAGTCGCTCCGACAGGATGGATGTCTCCAACTGAGTCATGTCCTCCATCTTTGATCCGTTTCTCTTTTACCATTTATTTTCTTGTGAGAGTCACTGAGTTCGATGAAGTTCTGTTTTGCCGTATGAGTCCCTCTCTTCCACGAATTCCCAGCCCTCTGATCGGATGTTCCCAGCTCGACAGTGCTTTCTGGGATTAACGATTGATTTCACTGCAGTTTGACAGGTTAATTTATCAAACATTATTTTCCTAATTAGGTCCATCGTTTCCTGTGAATGTTGTTTTAAGGAGGCAGGATCAACTGGAATTCCCAGAACTCAAAATGATTAACTGGCATTAAGTAAAATGGTAGAAAGTGTTAAATCTCACACTTACAGGAAGGCTGTTTTTACACAATGACTGTGTGTTTCAGTCGTGTTGCAGGTTCTTCCCCTTTTTCTCAACGTGCCTTCTCTCTTCCTCACAGTCGGACTGTCGGCACACAGTTTCCTCATCACACGTTTTCAGAGCTGCTGCTTTTACTGGAAACACGGCACAAGTTCGCTCTGGTTTGGTCACAGCACCAAGCTTTTACTTCTCTTATAGTCTTTCAGGAGAAATGTTGTGTTGTTTGACTTACTGTCGCTCGCTAACCAGCACATGGGTGTGGTTTCATTCACATTATTCAGCGGCAGGTTTCAGAAGGTGAGTTTGGCTCCGTCACATCGTTTCAAGGACTCCACGAGCACTGACGTTTGTCTGCTTTTCCTTGAACAAAAAGAAGAAAAGAAATCAAATTTTGCACCGACCGGCGGCATGTAGACAACAGTCAGTTTCATCACATCAGCATCTAGTGGCCATAATGGGAACTGTCGTTGAGCTCTGCTGCGGGACACGTTCAGTTTAAAGAATCTATGAATATAGTCAGGTTGCATGTGGCCGTGTGTGATGCAGACTCATCACCACTTCTCTCGAAGTGGGTTCATGCTTTCTTTCAAAATAAAACCACAATAAGGCTTTGTTTTTTTTTACCGAAAGCTTCCTGTTTGTCCAATGACATCTGAGTGACAGGATGCCGTTCTTCTGATTTCAATATAAAGTGTGTAGAGAAAGTGTAGAAAGTGTGTTACAGCTTCCAGCAGGAGTGAGTTCAGCAGACCTCCACCCAGAGACGGAGAGAGGAGGGTGGGCTCACCGTCCCCAGAGCTTGGGTGGGGTCACGTTCTCTGTCCAGACATCTGGACTAACCTCTCGTCTCCTGCTTTATGTTCTACGTCCTCCTCACAGACAAATGCTGAGGTTCAAGTTATGACACTCCAAAGTGTGAAGCAGACACTAACCGAGCAAAGACTTCAACCACCAACGTTGTTTACGAAGCTGAAAGTCTGTCGACTTTCTGTCTTTGCTGGTTTCCAGAGGTGCTGATGATGGCCAGACACAGAGGGACGGTTGTGTGCTGGAGACCCCATCCGAGGCAGAGCACTGCTGCCTCACACACACTCTGTGGGAGCTGGAATCGGCCAAAGCGGCCTGAAGGATTTGGACAAACTTGCGGTCATTCGCAGGATCGGGGCGGTGCTGATGATGTGGACGAAGCTGACATAATCTGGGTGGCTCTTCATTTGCTCGTTCAGGGGAACGTGATGAAGACATGAGGGATCATCGATGCGATCAGTCCTCTCCACCATCGCCGTCTGGCTCCTGGACGCAGTTCCTTCAGGTGTCGGCCCAGCTGACCTGAATACGACCTCGACTCTTGGACCTGAATGAGTCGGACTCGAGCGGACGACGACTCCGGGATGTAAATGGACTGAACAAAATACCCGAAACGAATGAGCTGCTGATATTAGGGACGTCCTATCGACGGATAACAAGTGGAGACAGCCGGTGTGTGACACGTTCACGCTGGCTCTGTGTGTGTGTGTGTGTGCGTGTGAGCGTGTGAGTGTGAGCGTGTGAGTGTGTGTGAGTGTTTGGTTTGGAGACCGTTTCCTTCTGCTGCAGTCATTTTCATAAACACAAATAGTGACGGGAACAACTGTATCCTGTGTGTGCAGGCAGATGATGGGACGTCTCCTGAACAAACTGTGTTAACTGAAGGACTCCGCACAGCGACGGCTACAGGACGAGCAGAGAACCACTCCCACAAACTCCAGGTACGCTCAGCCGGTCCTCGTTCTGATGTGAACACTGGGCCTCATGCTGGGACACACGGGTTTCTTCTTCTTTCTTCTTCATGTGCGAGTTTTCAGAGAAGTCGGTGCTGTTCATGTGCAGAAAACACCCACTTCTTGACAGCTGGAGCTTAAAGCGGCAGCTCGGCCCCGAATCAAAGCTACGCACTAAACTACAGTTACTGATTGTGTGCTGAACTCTGCCTTTAATATTCTATCGTGTCACTCAGCCTCATCTCATATTAGTCGCCTATCTGCAGACTTCCTGTTTCTGTCCGGTGACTTCTCGTCCAGTGCTTTTGTCTTCTTGAGTGACATGAAACACAAACCGAGCAGAGCAGGTTTTGGTCATCATCTCAGGAACCACTGTGTGTGTGTGTGTGTGTGTGTGTGTGTGTGTGTGTGTGTGTGTGTGTGTGTGCGTGCGCGCTGAAGGCTCACAGGTCATCATGCAGACGATAAAGTGCGTTGTCGTGGGAGACGGTGCAGTGGGGAAGACCTGCCTCCTCATCTCTTACACCACCGGAGCGTTTCCCAAAGAGTACATCCCCACCGTGTTCGACAACTACAGCAGCCAGGTGTGTGTGAGGCTGTTTTATCACTTCGTCACAGCTTTAAGGGCTCATCAGGGTGTGTGTGTGTGTGTGTGGTGCCTTCAGGTGACGGTGGACAGCAGGATCGTCAGTCTGAACCTGTGGGACACAGCCGGTCAGGAGGAGTACGACAGGCTGAGGACGCTGTCCTACCCGCAGACCAACGTCTTCATCATCTGCTTCTCCATCTCTAGCCCCGCCTCCTACGAGAACGTCAAACACAAATGGCATCCAGAGGTCAGAGGTCAAAACGCTCTCGGGCTGCAGGACAGAAATATGTTCAGCTCTGCGGTGTTTTTCTCTAACTCTGTTGGTGTTTTTCTAGAGTCAGGCTCTAGATGGCCCCCTGTTGGTGAGGGGCAGTATAGGTTGTACTAGTTATTCAGTAAAGTAGTAATTATTATTTTATTGATAATGTTATCTATCAATTAAACCAAACAATTCAGAAAAAGGAGCACTTGAAAACTAACAAACATCAGTGTGGCAAGAACCACCTAAAATGACAAAAAACATCTTTGGGAAAAAAAAAAATCATATGATTAAGTTTATGTTTGGCCCGTTTGCAGCCAGCCACCAGGGGGCAATAAAGATATTTTAGGCATTTTTATACCGTACTTTTATACTTTTATATTAAAAACAGGCTGTCATTGTTTTGTGCTGCAAACAATTAAACAAAATGTCAGGAAACAAAACTTTTTAAAATTCAAGACAAATGTTTGTAACAGCAAACAAAAAAAAAATCTGATCATTTGTATGTTGTTTTAACTTTCTTTCTGATAGAACAAAGAGAAAAAAGTGAAATGTCAAATGTTTGAAATGATTTTTATCTGTTCGCAGTCCTTATAGACACATTTACTGAAGTTGGTTATCATCATCAGGTGTCTCACCATTGTCCCGGCGTTCCGATCCTCCTGGTCGGCACAAAAAGCGACCTCCGCGGCGACGCCGACACTCAGAGGAAGCTGAAGGAGCAGAACCTGACGCCCGTCACCCATCACCAGGGCGCCGCCCTCGCCCGCCAGATCCAGGCCATCCGCTACCTGGAGTGCTCCGCGCTCAACCAGGACGGCATCAAGGACGTATTTGCAGAGGCCGTCAGGGCTTATCTCAACCCACAGCCCATTGCCAGCCGGAGGCACTGCACCCTGCTGTAGGACCGAGCCTCCAGTCTGGTCGGGTCGGGGCGCCTCTGTGGATGAGAGACTGAGGAAATGTTTCTATGTTTGGTTAGAAAATGTAGTTTGGGCTCAGTCCAAGCAAACTGGAAACTGATCAGCCGTGTATGTCAGCTTTTCTAATAATAATACTCAGATGAATTAAAGTGGTGAAAGCAGGTAAAAGCAGACAGAGAGAAAACTGTGTGGGTCCTTTTTGTCTGGCTTCCATTAAAACCATCCCTCACTGATAGACGGAAATGTCCTGTCCTCACTGGCTCTTGGCTGGGGGCCTAGTAATTGGGGGTTGCGGGTCCGGCTGTGACGCTGTGACTGCCGTAAAGCTAGCAGCAGTTAGCAGCTAACTCAAAGGGAGAGGCAAGAAAGCAAAAGTGTAAATGCAAACTGCAGATGTGGGAGGACGAGATCATCGTGGCCATTGCAGGGACAGAGACGGATTTTTCTGCCGTGCTGTTAGATTAGAGGGCACTGCTCGATGCTCAACGCTGCGCCTCTTCTGACTGCACAGATAAGTTCTACAAACACCAGAAAAGACACCTTCATGCTGTTCTACTGAAACGCTCATCCAGCTAAACTGACAGGAAGTTAGCTGTAGTTGTAGGCAGACAGAAGACTCAGTGACTTTAAACCGAGCTGCCGCCGATGAAACCTGCGCGGCACCACGATTGCGTCACTCTGGATAATTTGCTTCAGTGCGAGGATGGGCGGGTCAGACAGGAAGCAGCTCGGTTGGAGTCCTAACTGATGCAAACAGAAAATAGGAAGTTAAATGAATGGTTATTGAGGCTGAGAAGTGACTGCAGAGACTTCACGTGAACACTTTGGTTTTATTCACATCACGTTCTGCTCCAGATGCTTGTTAAACTGTAAAACAAGAAACAAACACCACGCAGCTCATCTCCAACAGCAGAACTGTTTGTAGGTAGACGAAACAGTATCACGTTCACGAAGAGTCTCTTTGGTTCTCCGAGTATCTCCTCGGAGCAAAATAAATACTAAAGAGTAAAGAATCAGGATTTAAGTTTGAATATCTTCAGGCGTAACATATTTAGAACGTGGATGCAGATACGCTGAGATTCGTAATGTTTCCATGAGCTGGCCTGTTCTCTTTGAAATGAGCCTAGCATGAACACAAACACACCGGTCTACCGATGAACAGCAGGTGGTGCTAAAGTCAGTGTTAGCCACAGACAGTGAAGAAGAAGTCCACTAATTCTCCGCCTGTGTTTCCGGTTGCTAGCATGGCTACAACGATTAAGTCTGCTAGCAGCTGTTAACAGGTCGGACTGGTCCGATATGTCACGATTAGCGAGTTCCATTTACGTGTAGATTGTGTATCTTTATTTAAAGTGACAGTGGTCAATGTGTTCTGCTTCCTGTCCAGCAGAATTAGTCAGAACCCTCTCAGTCCTGTCAGTGAAGTCAGCAAAGGTCGTTGAAAGTGACTCAGGACAGGACTGACTGACAGGTGGGAGCTCGCTGCCCATCCAATCACAGCATGAAGGCTATCAGACGGGATTGTGGGAGGGCTGGTGGGCATCAGGTGGCAGTGAAATTAAACGAATTAAATAGAAATAATTTCATGCGGCCGTCTGGTCCCGTTTGGACAGTCTGGACATCAGGGTGCTCAAGGCAAAAAGCACATCTGTAAACTATCTCTTCAATATTGTGTGACAGCAAATGAAATGAGGCGTAGAAGACATCTCATTTGGAAACGTGGAAAACTAGCAGTTTCTGAAAGCAATTGGAAACTAAAAGGCTCTGAGAGAGCTCAAACCTCCGCCAACGAAGCAAGTCGTCCCAGCAAGAAATGCTGACCTCCAAGGTTTTTTTGAATTCTTTTCCTGTGAGCTCGTATGTCAGCTGCCAACCAGACGGTGGTGTTAGTGATTATTTGGCCATTCCTAAGTGTGAATTTTGGCTCAATGACATTTGGTGATGGACCCTGGGCATAGCGACAAAATGACACCAGTTGGACCTCTCTATGTCAAATCCTTCTTCGGGTATACGTTCAAACTAAGAAATGACCAGCTGGCGGTTACGGGGACTGTGAAAGACCACTGACCCACACTGGGCTGTGTTTTTGTAATCTTACTGTACCACGCAAGGTCGCGGAGACCTTTGACCTCCAAAATATAATCAGTTCATCCTTGAGTCAGAGTGGACATTTGAAAGTCCCTCAAAGTCTCCCTGAGATGGACAGACGTACGGACAACCTGAAAACATGACGCCTCTGTGACGCTGTTCTGACCTTAAAGTGACCTCGACCTTTGACCTGTGAGGAAAATTTTCAACAAATGAACACATGAAAATATGACTTGCGCTGGAAGCGAGTGAATAAAGGAGGATTCTGATCATGACAAGCTGCCGACACTTTGATCTTCATCAGTTGGCAACAGGTTTATCCATCGTCACCAGAATGTTTCCTTTCACCAAGTAACGGCTCGGCCGGACTTCTTTAAAACACTTTTACATTTTAGTTTGAGTGGATTCGCCCAAGGTCATTCAGAACTGGGAACACGGTGTTGGTCAGACAGTCCATCTGAAGCTGGACCAGACATCGTCTGGAACCCGAAGAGGTCACTTTGTGACATCCTCGTCTCCTGCGAGGGAGGAGTCACTTCCTCTTCCTGTCCCTCGGCCTCTCTCCGTTTCTTAAAGTATCACCCGACTGAAGGCACTCCCGAGTTTCTGCACATTCAACCAGGGACTTCAAGAACCTGACCGAGGGGTCTGGTTGGTCGGCTGGATGTGGACACGAACGCGGCTGTTACACGTAGGACGTCGACCGTTTCACACGCCGACGGGAAAGAACAGCTTCAAAAAGCTCCTGGCCGTTTAAAGGGACAGTTCATCCCAAACTCAACACTCCACATTCTCCTGCCTGTGGCGCTAATCATCATCTGGACAGTTCCGACGTAAACCAGTTCCATTTTACTGGATGACACTCCCTAACCCGGTTCCTGGAGATGATCCAGACCTGGTTGTGAGCGCTTTCACAGAGGAACCTGAAGGAAGCCAACTACCCCTAAGATCACCGGCGGAGAACGCCATTGAGGTTTACATCCCGCCTTGTCCGCCATGAGAAGACGTGCGCCTCCTTCTGCGCAGTGATACAGGAGGAAAACACCTCATCGCCACGTCCGTGGACAATCACTGTCATTTGTCTCTCTGTGCTTTGAGCGACACGCTCTGAATGATGGCGTTAAGTAAACTCCAGGGGGCGCTCACTGGCTTGGACATTGTTTTTGTATCCATCCGCTGGTTGACACTCAGGACGTCCCAGACAAATGGCTCTGATGGAGACTAGCAGCACCAAGCGGCTGGACCTGTTGAGTTGGATCGGTCCCTTTGAAGGGGTGGATACGAATGCAAACACTCGTTTTACACTGAGTGTTTTGTAAATCCGTCAGGAAAAAGCAAAACTACATTGATTTATCAAAAGGGGTTGAAGGCTGAACGGCAGCAAATGGAAGAGCTCAATATGTAGGTCTGAATTTGTTCCTTTAAACGGTAGGATGAACAGTGACGCTTGATGTGTTTCAGATTTCATCACTTGGTGAGAAAAAGTAACAAGGCCACTTCTGACAGCTATTTTCTTTATTTTCTTAAAGTCACACTCAGTGAAAAACACACACACAAGAAAAAAAAAAAAAAAAAAAAAAAAAAAAAAAAAAAAAGTAACTTTTGGTCCAAACATGGCACAGCTGCTCCAGGATCACTTCTGCGTCAGTAGCGCTTGTCTTCAGGCGACGTGGCCACGAACACGTCTTTGTTTCCAAAGTCCCAGAAGGCCGTCATGTGGAAGGCCATGTTGGAGAAGACCACCAGGTACTCGAAGAGGGCGAACAGGGTGTAGACTGCAGGACAGACAGGAAGTGAGTACCGAGGGCAGCCGTCATGTGAGGCCCAGAGCGGGACCGACACTCACCTCCTGCTTCACAGAACATGTTGTGGCGTCTGAAGAAGTAAGCAGCTGCCAAACAACAGCTGATGTTAAACAGGAAGAGACGCAACTTCCAACGGCGTGATGTGATTTCCTGAGACAGACGGAGAGGATTTAACGTTCAGTGGGGCCAAGACTGACTCACCTGACTCACTCACTCACTTACGCAAGGCCACAAGTTCACTTTTCACTTTGGCTCACCTCTGGATTCACGTAGTGTGTCCTGATCACGTGCCACAGTCGGCACGTGATCAGCATGTGCAGCAGCGAGCTGGCGATAAACACGATGAAACCGTTTTTGTGAAGACCTACAGAGACAAACAGCTTGTTAAAACTCCAGGTTCAAGAAGAGCTGAGCACCATCACTGAGGAAATACAGATTCATCCCACAGCTGTGGCTGCTTTACAACAGAGGAGTTTTACAAACAAAAGATTCTAATATCCATTATCTTCAACCTAGCCTGTTAGCATGGTATCATAACCTGGGACCTGTTAGCTTTAAGTTACTTCACACAACAATTTTAGCCCTAATCTGCCACTTTCCGATAAAGTTTAGATAATTCAAGACATAATGCCACATCGCCACACAAACTTGGATTACTAGCGGGCTACATATTTGGATGAATCTACAACTACAGCCAATTAACCAATTTGAGGTGGATACCCAAAAGAAGAATACAAAGTAAAGGAATGAGGCGTGTGGCGTCACTTCGTAGATGGATACTCACTGTATGTTTCGGTTGACGACACGTATGTGAGCAGCAGCAGGCCTGTGTTTTCGGCGACACTGCAGATGAGAGCCAGTGCAGTCAGCAGCAGCTCCGGCAGCCTTCCGGCAAAGCGGCCGCAGTAGAAGTTGAAGTAGGCGGCGGCCACCAGGTAGCGCGGCGCTGAGTGCAGGCCGATGCAGCAGCGCCAGATGTAGCGCTCCGGCACGCGGCTGATGGCGGAGCTGATGGACGGCAGGTAGTTTGACACCTGGTTTAACAAAAAGTAAAAGTTGACTGAGTTAAGACACACCGCTGGGAACTTCCTGCTTCTTACTGTTTTTGAACAATGATGAGACATTTCAACTACAGTTTTTGTAGGAATTTTTGTTTTTCTCCAAAGTTTGACACCAATATTCAAACGTTTACAACAAGCACATATTGGTTTGAGATGCCGGTTATTAGTCTTTCTGATTACCAATAATCTGTGTTGGTCCTGAAAAAAGCACGTGCCTAATTAAAAACATCTCAGGTTGCCTTGTAAACAATCTAAACAGTGGTGTGACGGCCGGGATGGGATCGTCATCATCCAGCACCACAAAGACGGCAGGGCAAAGAACATTTTGAGAACGTAAATGGCAGGTGTCAGCTGTGAGATTCCATCCACTTGTTTTCATGTGCATAAAATACCTGAGTGGGAATCAGAAGATTCAAAAGAATTTTACAAAAGTGAGTTTTCTGAGGGTGTGATGATGTCCGCGTCTACCTGACAGTGTGTGTAGGTTGAGTCGTCAAAGTGGTACACGAGCGAGATGAAGAGGCAGGCGATGAGGCCCGAGAGCGGGAGCAGGACCGTCCCCACAGCGAAGCTGCGGAAGGGCAGCCGGATGAGGGGCCGGTCCCGGTCTGGGCTGCCGTACGGCCCCTGGAGCATTCTACACAACTAGACCGGGGACAACGACAACATCACATGGTCTGTCTCTACAGCATCGCCGGTGTAATGTGGTGACCTGGAATCCAGCAGATTATCACGGACAAATTAGTCAGACACATGAAAGCAGTAACTTGTTACCCCAAAAATAATCTGCAGATAAACTGACAATGATTAAACATACAGTCCTGTGCAAAAGTCTCAGGCCAGGACCACCTTTGTTGTTTTAGCAAAATTCTAACCCTCCAGGTGGCACAGTGGCGCACTGGTTAGCACGGTCGCCTCACAGCAACAAGGTCCTGGGTTGGATTCCGGGTCAGGACGTTTCTGTGTGGAGTTTGCATGTTCTCCCTGTGTCTGCGTGGGTTCTCTCCGGGTTCTCCGGCTTCCTCCCACATTCCAAAAACATGCAAACTGGGGGTTAGTAGGTTAACTGGTCACTCTAAATTGCCCGTAGGTGTGAATGTTAGCGTGGATGGTTGTTTGTCTCTATATGTCAGCCCTGCGATGAACTGGCGACTTGTCCAGGGTGACCCCGCCTTCGCCCAATGATGCTGAGATAGGCTCAACCCCCCGGCGACCCCTAACAGGATAAGTGGTAGAAGATGGATGGATGGATGGATCTAACCATCCATATTTATATGTCAGTCCATTCAATAAAACAGGAAATATGTACACAAGAAGTAGAAACCCAACAGCCGTTACATCTTTTTTTTCCCTGTTGATCTTCAGTCCGATCTTTGAGATCTTTAGCATGGTTGAGCCTTTTCGGCCTTTTCTCGGCTGCTGCCCTTCCACAAAGACCATCCTGATCCCTCAGACTGCAGAGAGTCAACTTGGTGTCCTCATCAAGCTCCACATGCTGAGCAGGGTCGGCTCGACTTCTTCTGCTCTCTCAAGGAAGAAACTTGGAGAAACTCATCAGATTCTGAAAGTCTTCTCGTCCTTCCACTCGTCTTTTGTCCTCGAACTGTCCTGATTCTTCACATTTCTTTACAGCAGAACAACAAACTGGTAGTAATCTACACAGCGCTGTAAACAAAGGAAGCCAGAGAGACCCTGAAGATGTATGGGACCCTAAACATTGTGACCAGTCTATTATGAGACATTTTTTTGGTGTCAAAGGCTTTAATGCGCCTGTATGGAGACAGTCTGACTGTGGCAACAATTACACAGGCTGATAACCAACACATATACAGACGGTGGGGTTCCCTCAGAATTCTACCTTCGTTAATATTGCATAACTATATATCGAACTGTATCACTTCAAGTAAAATCAGCAATCTATAATCTCACACTTCCTCTGCTCCAGCGCAGATCTGAAATCTGAAACGTCAACAGTTATCAGTGGGGTTTGGTGCGATTTTCTCCAGTTTCTGCATCACTCGGACTGAGCAACTAACCGCACGTTTTAGTTTCTTACCACTTGTTTGTTTACTTTTGCTCAGGTGACGTTAGCTTGGCTCCCCGAACGGCGGAACACTCACCTTTACACTTGTCCAGGCCGACCCGACCAGGTGCTCGTCTTCACAGCCATTGAAGCGCCTTTAGCGTCTGTCGCGGCCCGCAGGCTAACGCCGCTAGCCCGGGTTAGCCCCTCCGGCTGTGCGGGGGACTGGACATGGTTAGCTACCGCTAGCCTGGCTGTCACGGGAAATATTCCGTTCGAGCTCTACAGCCCTACCGCTCACTGACAGATTCTATCTTTGTTTTGTTTTTGTCAGGTTGACGACTCTCTGCCGGACTGGACAGCGGACTTCAGTCTCTGTTATGCCGGCAACAGTTTCGCCACGACTTCCGGCTCCTACCCCTTCTTCTTTGGATTTTCATGGCGGTTTGCTTCCTTTACGTTGCATTACCGCCCCCTCTGATCTCGGAGTCTTTAGTAGGAAGCAACTGGACTTCTTATCTTGTTTGAAGACGTTTCGCCTCTCATCCGAAAGGCTTCTTCAGTTCTGAGGGTCAGTGTGGGGAAACCCAGGTATTTAACCCACTGTGGGTGGAGGCAATCACCAAAATTGAAGGTGAAAACACCCAGCCTGGGGGGGTTATCCTCTGGCTAGGCATCAAGTGCATCCTTAAGGTCGCATGAGCCCAGGTCTTCAAACAAGATAAGAAGTCCAGTTGCTTCCTACTAAACACTCCGAGATTAAGATGACCTAGATGACTGAGAACCTTCACGGACATATTCACTGTATTCCGAGTGCGGGTGCCAGCAAACCTTGTCAGTTTGATTTGGATGGACGGATGATACGGAAACCTAATGTCCTAGTTTCAACAGCACCGACACTTGGAATTTCTTGGTTGGTTTGGGACTTTTTCCAGAAAAAGGTATTATGATATAGGTAAATCATATCAGACCACAGCCATTAAAGCAGCAACAATGACCTCGGTGTGACAGCTCATAATACAGATTATGACTGGAAACTCCAATCTTTGTCTTTGAGAGTGCAGAAGATAACCTCTAGGCACTTTGGAGATGCCTGCGCAGAGGACTGAAATGGGAATATTTTCATGTGTATGGAATGACTCACTAACTAAAATGTGGGAAATATCAACATTTACAGCCTCTTAGTTTGTTGCTTCAAAGATTCTTGCTCAGTCTGGTTTGTCATACAGGATGTTTGAAAAATTGGAGCAACTGAAGTCAATCAATACCTGGCATTTTTCTATGGTCAGAATCTCCACTTTGTGGAACACACTGTGTTTTTTGCACTCATTTGTCGGTCTGTCTAGTAAGCTGATGGAAAATAAACAAGATTTTGATGTTTATGTATATTGATTTACTCATCCACCAAACTTAAATTAATTACTTCTTGTGTCAAATATTGAAATGCAATTAGAATGCGATTCATTCTGATTAATTATTTACAAAGCCTCTAATCAATTGGATTATTTTCTTTAATCGAGTCCCACCATTAGTTTGCACTTATGCAGGGGAAAATTCAAATAAAGATGGACTGAAAGCTTATAACATAATTATGAATAAAATAGATCTACTACTATCACTAAACTGCCAGTATGAGTGCAATATTTAGGTTTAATCAAATCAAATCAAATCAAATCAAATTTTATTTGTATAGCCCGAAATCACAATTTGCACATTATCTCACTAGGCTTTGACAAACTGTACAGATATGATATCCTCTGCCCTCAGACCCTCGAACCGGGTGAGGAAACACTTAAAAAACCCTAAACAGGGAAAATAAGAAACCTCAGGAAGAACCACAGAGGAAGATCCTTCTTCCTAGGACGGACAGACGTGCAATAAATGTCACTTGTACAGAACACAAAAACATGATAACAACAGTTCACTTAGAATGCATAAAACATCCATGAGTCCCAGAGTCTGTGGATTCTATGAGTCCGGATGTATGGAAAGTCTAGTGATCCAGACGCAGGTGGACTCTGTTGGTCCAGAAGTCATTGTACTCCATGTAGCAAGATCTGGGTGTTGCTGAGTCCAAGAGTATGTAGAATCTGTAAATCCAGGGATATGTGAGGTGTAGTGGTCCAGAAGCAAGTGTAGTCTATTGATCCCGAAGCCATTGTGATCTGTGGGTCCCGATTTGCACTTGGAAATCCAGCCTAGGATCCAAGTCACAGGATCCAAGTCACAGGATCTCCTTTCCTAATGTGGCCAGGAGGCATCAGGCAGGACCACAGCAGCACCTCCCACCGCGACCTAGAAAAACCTGCAGGATGGTAAAGCACAACGACTCCGGGGAAGAAGTAAAGTTAGTGTAAGGATATGGACATTTACAGGAGCAGAGAAGGAGTCGGAGTCAGAGGGGGGAGAGAAGAAAGCTCAGTGAATCATGGAGTGTTCCCCCAGCAACCTAAGCCTATAACAGCATAACTAAGGGCTAGATAGGCCAGCCTTAACTATAAGCTTTATCAAAAAGGAAGGTTTTAAGCCTACTCTTAAAATCAGAGAGTGTGTCTGCCTCCCGTACCAAGACTGGAAGATAGTTCCACAGGAGAGGAGCTTGATAGCTGAAAGCTCTGCCTCCCATTCTACTTTTGGAAATTCTTGGGATCACCAATAACCCTGCATCCTGGGAGCGTAAGGTTCTGGATGGGCGATAGGGTACTATGAGCTGTTCAAGATAAGATGGTGACTGACCATGAATAGCTTTGTAGGTGAGAACAAGGATTTTAAATTCTATTCTAAATTAACCGGGGAGCCAGTGCAGAGAAGCCAGTATGGGGGAAATATGGTCTCTGATATTAGTTCTAGTCAGTACACGCGCTGCTGCATTTTGGATTAACTGAAGAGTTTTTAAAATTTTGTTAGGGCAACCTGAAAATAAAGAATTACAGTAGTCCAGCCTGGAAGTAACAAACGCATGAACTAGTTTTTCTGCATCTTGTTGAGACAGGATGTGCCGGATTTTAGCAATGTTACGGAGGTGAAAGAAGGCGGTCCTTGAAATCTGTTTAACATGTGATTTAAAAGACAGCTCCTGGTCAAAGATAACACCCAGGTTTCTGACAGTGGTGCTGGAGGCCAAGGCAATGCCATCCAGATTAACTATGTTGCTGGATAATGAGTCTCTAATGTGTTTGGGGCCCAGCACAATGACTTCAGTTTTGTCAGAGTTTAACATTAAAAAGTTATGAAACATCCAGTTTTTAATGTCCTTAAGACATGACTGTAGATTAGCTAACTGATGGGTTTCATCTGGCTTCATTGATAAGTATAGTTGTGTGTCATCTGCATAACAGTGAAAATGTATGGAGTGCTTTCTAATAATTTTACCTACAGGAAGCATATATAGAGTAAATAGTAATGGTCCAAGCACAGAACCTTGTGGGACTCCATGACTAACCTTGTCATATCTTGATGATTCATCATTAACATGAACAAAATTATATCTATCAGATAGGTAGGACTTAAACCATCTTAGAGCAGATCCTTTAATGCCAATTTGGTGTTCCATCCTCTGTAGTAAGATGTGATGATCGATAGTGTCAAAAGCTGCACTAAGATCTAATAAGACTAGTATAGAGATAAGTCCCGCATCAGATGCAGTGAGGAGGTCATTTGTAACTTTTACCAATGCCGTTTCTGTGCTGTGATGCTTTCTAAAACCTGACTGAAACTCTTCAAATAGACTATTATACTGAAGAAAGCCACATAGTTGTTTCGCTACTGCTTTCTCTAGAATCTTTGAAAGAAAGGGGAGGTTGGATATTGGTCTATAGTTGGCTAAAACTTCTGGGTCTAGGGTAGGTTTTTTTAGGAGCGGTTTAATTACAGCTACTTTAAATGACTGGGGCACATAACCTGTTACAAGGGATAGATTGATAATGTTTAGTAGTGGATTTCTAATTAGGGGTAAAACCTCTTTGAGCAACCTAGTAGGTATGGGGTCTAGTATACAGGTTGATGATTTAGATGAAGATAATGTTGTCGTTAGTTCCTTAAGGTCAATTGGATGGAAGCTTTCCAAACACACATCAGGACTAATAACAGCCTCTATAATTCCTGTTGCTGAACTGGAATCTGTGGAGTGTAGGATATTTTCTCTGATAAGTCTAATTTTATTATTGAAGAAGTTCATAAAATCATTACAGGTGAGGGCTCTAGGAATGCATGGTTCAATAGAATGATGGCTCTCAGTCAGCCTGGCTACAGTGCTGAAAAGGATCCTGGGCTTATTCTTGTTTTCTTCTATCAACGCTGAATAGTAGTCTTTTCTTGCTCGGCGAAGGGCCTTCCTGTATACTTTAAGGCTATCCTGCCAGGCCATGTGTGGCTCTTCCAGTTTAGTGGAACGCCATTTCTTTTCAAGTTTATGAGTTTTCTGTTTTAACTTGCGAGTGTTAAGATTATACCACGGAGCTAGTCTCTTTACTGGTTTTGTTTTCTTTTTAACTGGGGCAATGGAATCGAGTGAAGCACGTAGAGAGCCGGCAGTGAAATCGGCAAGGTGATCAAGCTGGGAGGGGCTAAATTTAAGATATGACTCCTCTGTTATTTTGGGATATGGCACTGAAATTAATGCAGAGGGAATAATTTCTTTAAAATTTTCAACAGTGTCCTCAGATATGCATCTGCTATAATAACTAGTGACTCTTGGTTTATAGTTGATGAGCAGAAATTCAAATGTTAGAAGATAATGATCTGATAAAAGCAGATTTTGCGCAGAGACATTTAAATGCTCAATTTCAATGCCATATGTCAGAACAAGATCAAGGGTGTGATTAAAAGTGTGTGTTGATTCTTGTACACACTGACAGAAGCCGAATGAATCTAATAGTGAGAGAAATGCCGTACCAAGGCTGTCGTTTTCAATGTCTACATGGATATTAAAGTCACCTACAATAATGACTTTATCTGTTTTGAGGACCAAAGCTGAGAGAAACTCTGAAAATTCAGATAAAAATTCAGTGTAGGGTCCAGGTGCTCGATACACTATAACAAACATAATTGGAGTTTTCATGGTTGGATCGGAAATGCTAAGAATGAGATTTTCAAATGAACTAAATTTTTGTTTGGGCTTAGGGTTTATTAATAGGGCAGAATTGAAAATGGCTGCAACTCCACCACCTCTGCCAGTGTCTCTGGGAATGTGTGTGTTAATGTGACTGGGAGGAGTGGATTCATTAAGACTTACATATTCGTCTTGGCACAGCCAAGTTTCAGTAAGGCAGAATAAATCAATATTGTTATCTGATATAAGCTCATTTATTAATACACCTTTAGATGATAGGGATCTGATATTCAAGAGTCCACATTTAAGTCTCTTTACTTTGTAAACTGCCTCATTAGTGGTGTTGATTTTTATTAAGTTCCTATGTGAACTCTTATTTGATTTAGTGAATTTAGTGAATTTATGTGGACGGGGGACAGACACAGTCTCTATGGGGTTGTAGGTGGATGACTCTAAAGGAAGCGCAGAGAAGCGTGTAAGACTGCAACTCTGCTTCCTGGCCTCAACTCTGAATTGTCAATTTGGCTGACTAATAAATCTGGCCATATTTCTAGAAATGAGAGCAGCTCCATCCCAAGTAGGATGGATGCCGTCTCTCCTCATTAGACCAGGTCTTCCCCAGAAAGTTTGCCAATTATCAATGAAACCCACGTCGTTTGCTGGACACCACCTCGACAGCCAGCGGTTGAACGACGACATGCGGCTAAACATATCGTCACTGGTCAGGTTAGGCAGGGGACCAGAGAAAACTACGGAGTCCGACAGTGTTTTGGCAAAAGCACACACCGACTCAACATTAACTTTAGTGACTTCCGACCGGCGTAGCCGAACGTCATTACCGCCGACATGAATTACAATCTTACTGTATTTACGTTTACTTTTTGCCAGCAGCTTTAAATTTGATTCCACGTCGCCCGCTCTGGCCCCAGGAATACATTTGACTATGGCCGCTGGTGTGGAAAATGTCACGTTTCGCAAAATAGAGCTGCCAATTACTAGAGTTGGTTTCTCAGCGGGTGCGTCACTGAGTGGGGAAAATCTGTTGGAAACGTGAACGGGTGGGTGGTGAACCGTGGGCTTCTGCTTAGGACTATGCTTCCTTCGAACAGTCACCCAACTTCCCTGGTTTCCCGACTGCTCGGGAGCTGCTCTCAGTCGACCCGCACCGGCTAATGGGGGCTGGCTAGCTAGCGAAGCTACTGGTTTGGTTTGCAAGGTGCGGATCGTAGCCTCCAAATCACTAAGCCTCGCCTCCAACGCAGCAAATAAACTACACTTAGTACAGGTACCATTATCACTAAATGAGGCAGAGGAATAACTAAACATGTGACACACTGAGCAAGAGAGAAGAGAACGAGAGGGAGAAGCCATTGCTGTGCGCCAGGTACAATACCTGAGTTGGTTAGCACGACACAGAACGGTTGGAAGAGTAGCGATAAATTCACTAAAATGAGAGCGGGCTAAAGGGTGCTTAAGTACAGGGTTTACACTTTCAATACACAGCAGTTAAACAATTAATGTCGTTAAAACCCTCTCAGATAATTAGCAAGGTAGAGCAAGACGACCAGACACAAACAACAGGAAGATGAGTGTTGTCTAATGCAAACGTTAGAAATCCCACCTGAAACCATGAAAGTTGTGTAGAAGATCATATTTCCTGGCTGTGCAGTGCATTTCCCAGCATAATTTCACTAGCAATGGCTCTTAAATGAGAGAACATGCTGACACTTCGTATGTTTCATCTCCAGCCGAGGCCTCGTCACCTGTTGTTTGTCTGTTGCAGGTGCTGACTTTTGATGCTGAGCAACTGAAAGAGAACCTCACGTACTGCGAAAGAGCGGTGCCAGGAATTGCATCTCCAAACATGTTTGATTCATTCCCAGAAGCTGAAGAGATCATTCAGGACTTGTGGCCTGGCCATGAACTGAAGAAATCTGGACCGGTCCAGAATGAAGCAGCAGGCGAACAAGAAGTCAAACAGTGAACGTGCTTACAGATGGCTGGCAGTCACAGCAGACAGGATTGGGGTCTTCTCTCGGGTTTTTGCCTTCTAAAAGCCCGTTTTTCTTGCTACTGACATAAAGTTCTTGCTTGTGGGAGAATGCTTAAGAAATGTGCTGCAAGATGAGTTTGGCTTATCATTTGGTGCTATATTAAAAAAAATGACTTGATTTATCATACAGATGTTTACATTTTGAATGAACTGCAATTTTATTTATGTGACTTGTTGCAGGTACAAACAGATTTGACACTATCTATGTTTAGATTGTTCAGAGATTTCTAATTTTTGTTCTCAGTGAAGAAAGTTTTAAAGTATAAAAGCTGTCCAGTTCAAAGTTGTATAATACCGTCATAATCTACCTTATTTGCTTTTCAAACACCTCTTTCATAATGGTCAATGGGAAAAGGCTTCAAGGGTCAACATGGATTTTATTGCTGTACAACTGCAAGTGGCCACTGGTTGACACTGGAATCAGTATTCTATGTTAATGTTCTATGTTCTATTTAATGTTCTGTGACAAACTACAAACTCTAACAATAATGTTTTAACCACAAACCCCAACAAGACGGGCAAAGGGTACAACAGGAAACCATTACAAAAACCCACAATTATGACAAAATCATCAGTTTTCAATAAAATATTTGGAAAAGTTACTGTGTCTTCAGTAAATACATATTAACATTCAGTACCACAGCTGTCTACATGTCTATAATACTAACTATTGCTTTGTCTGAATAAGTAAAAGTCCATCCATTTTACATTGAGTCCTCCTATCCAATTAAACCAGTCCGATGTATCAATAGCCTATAATTCAACACAACTACGGGATGGAGTTAATAAAATGAATAAATAGAAATTGTAATTTTGTTTGTTTTTAAAGTAATGTTTCTCCCCGTCGGGGAATCGAACCCCTCGTTTCTACCGCTGATAGTTAAGATCATCTCTCTTAACTCCTCCCGTTCATTCTCTACGGAAGTTCTGAACACTACGGATGCAATATATTTTTGGCCACAAGCGGGATTTGGGTGGCGCTGTTTCCCCGTTTGGCGTCACAGTGAAGGAAGCGTTGCGTCACTTCCGTCCGTCGGCATCTTTCGCTGCTTCTGTTGTCGAACTTTTCAAAGGTAAGTTTCAGTAAATCAAGTTTCTCAGACGCACATGAACCAGCTGTTTGGTGTGTTGACTGCGGGGAACGTAGGTTGTCTCACCACTGACAGCTACTAACGTCAATGTGAGGTTTTTAGCTAAGATAAAGAAGAAGAGAGATAACCTGTCGGATATTGCTACTACAATATATAATGTTATAGTCATAAGAATTGTAAAATCTACTTTTTAACTACAGTATTTATTGCACCGACTAGATTGTTTATTGTGTTGACAGCAACAGATTTAAATGGATCCGTTTTCTGAAGTATTTCTGTGCAATACCAGGTCCAATATTCCCACTGTTGTTTAATAGCATTCGTATGTGATTCTTATATCCAGCACCTTCAACACCATCCAGCCCAGGCTGCTGAAGGACAAGCTGGAGGACATGCGGGTGGATTCTCCTCTGATCGCATGGATCACGGACTACCTGGCGGGCAGACCGCAGTTTGTAAGATTACAGCACTGTGTGTCTGAACGTCTGATCTGCAACATCGGGGCCCCCCAGGGAACTGTGCCGTCCCCCTTCCTCTTCACCACCTACACTTCTGACTTTCAGTCCCGCACTGAGTCGTGTCACCTGCAGCAATTCTCAGACGACACGGCCATAGTCGGGTGTGTGGAGAATGGACGGGAAGATGAGTACAGGATCCTGGTTGACCGATTCGTGCGTTGGTGAGGCCAGAACCGCCTGCAGCTGAACGTGAAGAAGACGAAGGAGATGGTGGTGGACTTCAGGAGGAACAAGCCCCCACCCTCTCCTGTCTGCATTAATGGGACGGATGTGGAAATTGTCCAGACCTACAGGTACCCGGGAGTCCACCAGGACAACAAGCTGGAGTGGATCCACCAACACAGAGGTCGTGTATAAGAAAGGCCTGAGCCGGCTCTACTTCCTCAGGAGGCTCAGGTCCTTCGATGCAGCTGGATGCTCCTGATGTTTTATCACTCTGTTGTGGCGAGCGCCATCTTCTCTGCTGTGGTGTGCTGGGACACAGGCATCAAGGTAAAGGACGCCAGCAGACTGAATAAACTGATCAGGAAAGGAGGTCCTGTTGTCGGCTCCCGGTCGGCCACCTCGGAGGAGGAGGTGGTGGATCAGAGGATGCCATCATGGACAACACATCATCCCAGCCCCTCCATGAAACTGAACATGAGGAGCAGCTTCAGCAACAGAACGATACAACCCCGCTGCTACAAGGAACCATACAGGATGTCGTTCCTCCCCAGTGACATCAGACTTTTCAACACTTCTGTTATTAGACACTTTACCTGTTAAAAGTCATTCACCTCCTCCTACCTGCACTAAACTCTACACAACATCTGTACATACTGTTAGAATTCTACAACTGACAACACTGTGTATATTTTTCTACTTTATTTTTATTTTATTCTATACTTCTGTACCTTTATAGTGTTACATGTCCACTGGTCCTGTACCAGAACAATATTGCTGCTGTGACAAATGAATTTCCCTACGGGGATTAATAAAGTTATCTCAGTCTCTATCTAAATAGCATTTAATTATACAGTTTGATTATTGTAGTTTTATGTAAATATTTTGTGGCTGTTTTATATGTGTATTGTATATAGAAGGAGGTTCCCCTTTGCGGGTCAATAAAGCATCTTTGATTCTAGGCTGATTCTATCATTTGGGTTGCATTTCGCTGTGCCCAGGACATACTGAAGACGGGACCATAAGGCCACCTGTGGCAGGAGCCCTCTTTCTGGTCTTCCAGCAGGGAGGAGATGTGACGACGTGACAGTAAACTTTTGGAGTAATTACAATAATTATCATACTTTTTTTTATTGAAGTAGCTGCATGTATAGAAACGTTAGGGGCAGTAGCATTACCGAAGCTTTAAAATAATCCATTCATTATCCCTACCATCACAGATGACTGACGCTATAAAAAAAAAAAAACCAAACAAAAAAAACTTTCTAACAAAAATTCAGCATAGACGTTGAATCTAAGTGTTTTCTTCGTTATAAAGTCACACTGTGTAAAAAGGTGAGCTTCAGACAGTGGTTTTGCTCTAGAGTGCCCCCCTGTGGCCAGAAGTCTATTACATCCGTAGTGAAAAGGGAATGATGGGAAAAGTTAAGACAAGAAGTGTGAACTGAGACTCCCAGCTGGATTTTAACGTGCCAAGGAAAAACGTGTTTCCGCCCGGTTTCGAACCGGGGACCTTTCGCGTGTGAGGCGAACGTGATAACCACTACACTACGGAAACTGCTTGTGATTGCATTACGTGATCTCGCGATAGTTCGCCATACCAACCACAAGGACCGTAGCGGGACCACAGATCTGACGTCACGCAGCCTGATAGCAGCCGTTTCCGTAGTGTAGTGGTTATCACGTTCGCCTAACACGCGAAAGGTCCCCGGTTCGAGACCGGGCGGAAACACGTTTTCTGGCGTTGCACGCCACTGTGTCGTATTGAGACGCATTGGATGTAACCCCGCTGAAAACATACTCGGAACTGGGTCGTGGTAGGTCAGAAGAAGCTGCCGTCCTTCTCCGGCTACCTGTTTCCTCTTTCCAATCTGAACATTCAGCCTCCTGTCGAACACAATGTGAATGTTTTAACCCAAAATCGCAATCTAATGGTCAGAGCACAAAACTGCCGACGTGTAAGCCGAGTAAAACTTCATGTCCTGACCTTGTCCCGCATGAGTTATAGAATTTTGTCTGCCGCCCTGGATATTAGTGCACTGTCATTAAATTATGTCTCTTACGTCTTTAATGTTATATAAAAGGATGAACGCATCATCAAAGAAATTCGCAGATCACAGCAGTCATAGAGGACAAAAATAATAAAACATTAGTTTCAAAAGCTGAAGATTATATAGTCAAATAGATAATAGAGTATTCACACTATTGTTCTCCGATATTATTATTACGAATCCCTGGCAAACTGCTGCTTCCCTGGTTCATATTTTCACCTATTGAAGCCGTTCACATATCAACATGTCCGTCTCATTAAAGACATGACAGGAATGTGTTTTTCCTCATTTCTATCTTTCATACTTCTGGGATCTGTGTAGAAAATGTTTACAACACAAATAAATCTGATTTTTTTCTATATCTTTACTGTCTTTCATGTAACATGTAACATAAAAGACATTTAAGAAGAAAGAAAGTTCTTCGTCAACTTACATTGTCGCTCTTGTTTGTACTGTCTGTGTTCATTTCACATTCCTGCATGCTTTCAGCTATCGGCACCAATTTTTCCACTAATATGAACCCAGCAGAATGCAGCAGGCAGCCAAAAGATCCAACTGATGGACAGTCACTGTTTGCGTGATCACAGGAAAGCCAGTCCAGACTCCTGACTCAGGAGTGAATTGTAGAGACTTTATAAGTCAATATGTGTCTGCCGGGTTTCAAACCGGCGACCTGACCTCTTCCCGTTCAATTTTTGCGCGATTTCTTGTCACTACGGAGGTGCAATATTTTTTATTTATATTATTTTCCTTTAATGTGTTCTCGTACCAACAGTGGTAGGTCAAAACACCAGACACAGCCTCGCATGTATTGGGGTGTTTATGTGTTCTTATTAAAGACCACCAGGAACGAATGACTATAGATCCGTTTATGCAGATGTGTCGCCCTAACCTGATGAAGCAGTTGTTGGCAGTGAAATTCTAGTTCTTCCGACAGCTTATGTATGGACTTATGTATGAATATTAAATCATCTTGAATTGATTGTGCAGAAATATTCATTTCATTAAATTCACAAATCACATAATCCATATTCTTATCTTTTCCTATCTCTTATGTTTAAATTGGTGGGAATTTTTCGGAGGTATTAGTAGAGCAATCAGAAATTTAAATCATAATGTTGGTAATTTCTGTACTCTTGTAGTTCTCACAGCTCGTCACAGTGAGTGTCACACGAGCTGTGCATCAACCTGATCAACCTGGCTGGGGGATGTTTGGCTTAAAAAAAAACTGCTGGCTTCAGTTACAGCAGGATATAGTTTGTTGTCATGTTGACAGTCGATCGACTGGTTCAGGTAAAGTCCTTCTTGGTTTATAAAACCTTAATCTGTATTCTCTACAAATTCTCATCCTTTAACACCAGAAGACGGCCAGCTCTTACCTGGAGTCAGTGTCCACAGTGTCTGAGATGCAGTTGAAAGTAATTAGAACAATTGTTCTCAGAAAAATGTAGGTCTAATGGAGTAAAAAGTCGGTCTGCCTCAGAAGCATTGACATTTTCAGTGTTGTTTTCCTGCTATCGCGAGCTTTGGACACAGGTGAAATATATCAGTAAGGAATAGGTGAAGGATAGATGATTTAAATACATACTAGTAAATGTAGAATTTAAAAAATCAATCAACTAGAGTGTTTGCATAACCATGCTGCTGTGTATTCTCAGCTGAACCTCCAAAGCCCCCCTGGAGGTTCTGTTTCATTTTTGGGAAGAACCACGACTGGATGTTCTTTTCCACACGGGACACGTGTTTTGGTATTTGGAAAGTGTAATAGACCAGTAGAACCGGACAAAGTGCAGTCTATCAGACTAACAGTGTCTCTAATCAGTGTAGGTAGAAGACGGTTCACAACAGGCGGACAGAAACACAACACCGAACAGAGTCACATGGCTGTTGGATCACATGACGCACCAAAGTCTCTCTTGGTCGGGCGACACCAACTATGAGTCATTTGTCCCTCCAGCCTACATCTCAGCGATGACTGGCAGGATGGGGGCCTTGAGCCTTCTGGACTGTCTGCATGCGGTGCGACAGCTGGCCACCCGGACACAGACGATGCCAGCCTGACACGGGTGTCTCTCTGTGTCGGCCGAGACCCCACGTTCACCCACCGTGTTTCCACAGCTTGTCCCTCGGTCCTCAGCCGTCCTCCTGCTGCTCACCTCGAGGTCCCGCCTCCTCGCGGGCTCCTCCAGGCTCCTGTCAGAGTGCTTTGGACGCTGATTGTCATGGTGCTTGGACAGAGGGGGCTGACCAACTGAGCAGCTAATGTGGGAAAACTTCCCTTCCTCCGTCCATCCGTTGCGGATGAGCCGCGCCGCTGTGAGGATGGAGTCCGTCTGGCTGTGGAGTTTCTCCAGAGGGGGTGAGGGTCCAGGCCCGGACATAGTCCGCGTCCTACCCTGAGCAGGACCAGGATCTGCTTTACTGCTTCCCTCCATCATTCTGTTGTGCCACTTCTGTCCTGCGCCTGGTATCAGGTACTAAAGCACCTGTGAATCATCTTAAAGCATTAGATGAACTTAGATTAGAGTCACAACATTTCTGCTTCAGTACTTTGTTGTCTTAATATCTGTATCTTTCATGGATGGTACCCATGACCTTAAATATATTTAAAACCGCAAAAAGCACTCAGTTCATACCTCCACCACCTGCCTGAAGCGAAGACACGTTCAGCGTCCGTGCTGAATTTAGATCTGGATCCAGATCAGTTCCAGATCTCTCCAAAAACTGGAAATTTGTTTCACTTTTTTCATTTGATTTTAAGCTTCATAAACTCTGTCCTTTGTTTTGGTACTACTTATATTTGAAACTGATCCAGATCCAGATCCAGATCCAGATTGTATCTGGATGTCTCCCAAAATGTAAACATTTGTTACTTGATTGAAGACGAATAAACACAAAATTTTTCATGAAAAAAATCCATGTGATAGTTTTTGAGGACTGTCCGATGTCCATTTTGCAAAACTGATCAGGATCCAGATCATCACAAAAGTTGAATTACTTTGTCCTCGAGTCACTCGGAAGGTTCGCACCAAATTTAATCCAAATCTGTTCACAACGTCTCGAGATATGCTGGTAGCAGAAGGCGTTTTTGCACCATGTACTTACACAACATAGTTCTAAGAACTGGCCACAGGAAGCTCATTTCTAACGACACACTGCCCCCAGTCCCTTTCCGTATTGTTTGCATTCGCACCGTCCGTAGGAAGCAGGTAGGAGGGCTTGAGCGATGGCGTTTATCGCCATGTCACTTTACCGCCACATTCAACAACATAGAGGACAGAGTCAGAGTTTTTCTGCTGTGTCTCCCTGGACTCATTCTAATGTCCATTCCATCTTATTGTTTTGTTTCAAGGAAAATTAACACCGGCAACAAAGGTCTTTTAAAGATGGTTTGGCCGGTAAGATCTATGTGCACCTGCGTCAGTTAGGGTTCCTATGGTAGCTGGAGAGACATTCGAAGTAGGAGCTAAAATAGTTAGTAGGAACCGTTGCCCTTGGTTCCCCACAGTGGGAACATGCGAAAAAAGAGTACCAAAAAAGGTCGTAGGAACTGGAAAAGGTTCCTACCGATGTGAAAACGCCTCGAGACCAGCTGTGTATCATGTGATGGAGGTTAGCAGTCCGTAAAATCTGCTTCATTTTAAGGGGTCATGAACCAAAACATGGCAACTCACTGGACTGGAGTACCATTTTATCTCATGGAAATAAATACTGGAAAAGCAGCACCAGCTTTCAGATGCTCAGGACTAGTGTTTTTATTTGAAAACCTCAGCAAGCAGAGGTTTTGAGACAGGAACAGCAACACAATGAGCTGAATGATGCCAAAATGCTGTGTAGTGTTAGGTGATAAAAATCTGTTGGTTCAGTCCTGCTTCAACACTCCACCAGGGAGAGGCAGAGATTCTGTTGAGGACCAGGCCAAAGTCCGTCACAGAGAAAGGAAAAAGTCACAGCAACTCTTCCTGCAAAAGTGACCCTTTCCTCATGTCTGACTGAACAAACGAGGCAACCAAACTGACCTGCCGAAGCGTCTGTAGCACAAGAAAAATGTCTGGTTCTGCAGATGTGCAGACAGTCAGACAGACACCAGGGGGAGTGTCAGCTTGAAGATGGACGCTCAGGGCTCTTAGCTGTGCAAGTACTGCAGGAAGATGAGTAAAAGATGGCTGCAGTCACACAATGATTAACACACTTTATATTTGCCAGAGGTTTGATGTCAACAATCTCTCCTTTACTAAATATCACAAAAGATCTGTTTCCCACCGGCTTGTTGTTTCCATTTGACCTCATATATCCGCATCAGAAACGTCCTGACGAGCTATTAAATGGGCTCGTGCTACCCAACTTCATCATCAAACACTTGTAGTAAACGTCTGCAGCAGTACAGATAATAAAAGCACAGATCACACAGCTGTAGGATGAAACAGTACCGGATTCCAGTGTGCGGTCCTCGTTTCGCTCTTCCTCCTCCTCCACTCTGACTGACTGCTCTTCGTCCACACCCCTCCTTCCCTTCCCTTCCCTCCTCACTAACCCTCGGCCCCTCTCTCACGCTCTATATATCACAGCCCCCACTGGAGTCAGCCTGACGTTGCTTCTTTCCTGGTGCAAAGTACAACATTTAACAAAGCAAGAAAGTGTAGCTTAGGAAAAACAAATAACTGTTCATGTTGGTTGACAAAAACATGTTAACGGAAGACTGAATGTAAGGAAATCTTGATTTTGGACTGAAACAGCAGAGAAAATAAAGAGCCGCTTCATGTGGTATCCATCAGCCGTGCCGTTTGTTACTGAGGTGACCTGTGATTTGTGGCTGTTCTGCACTCAGATCTCCGTCCTCAGCCCCACAGTGTCATTACTAGCCGGCAGCTGTCTGCACTGAGGAAGTTCTCAGAAACCGGCTGACCGCAGCTCAGCAGCTACAGACCAGAGCACACGGGAAGATGTATATCTACATCCATCACAAACACGACTCCAGTGAATGTGGGTGTTGTTCTGTATCTGTTTAAACAGGCAGCTACAACTGATACTGAAGACAGATCAGTTTATGGATTATTTAATATTCCAGAGCTTTCACCACATTTGTCATCTTCAAACTCTCTGAAGCCTTGTGGAACGCGCAAAATTACAAATGTGCTGTTTCTGTGCTGTCTTACTCTGAAATTGTAAGAAACACCAGCGATCTTCTACGCTTCTCCTTCCACCTGTAATGATTCTTCTCCTTCAACATCTTCTTCTTCATCCAGCTCCTCCACCTTTCCTTCTTCCTCTTCCACTTCTTTTTAGAATGTGCTAATGAATTAATTAGAATGTAATTCAATGGTTAGGTTTCTTTTAAAAAAACTTCCACACATTTTCCCTTTTGAATTCATCTCGTGTTCTGTCTGAACTCATTTGGCTTTGGGTGAACCCGGCCACCTCTGAGGACCAGGCTTTGGGATCAGGTACAGGTGCTGGATGGACTGTGGCCCCTGATGTCTGTTTGCTCTGATCAGCCCTGCTTTCTGGTCACCACCTGCTGACTTCAGCAGGCTTATCTGCTGTGGACAAAGCAGGACGACTGTTGGACGCACTGCTGAGTGAGCACATTTTCAAAAGCAAGTTTAAGCACCAAAGTCTTGGCTTTCATCATGAACGGATGACTTCATTTCAAAATGATTTGCTTTTAGATTATCTCTTTGCTTCTGGCAGCACTGATCTTACCATTATGAGTCTTTCAGTCTCTTAAAGGAGAATTCTGGTATTTTTCAGTCTAAGCCCTATTTACTGAACTTCGAGAGTCCAAAACTTCCCTAAATACACCTTTTAAAAAAAAAAAAAAAAAAATTACTCCAGTATGAAGTTCAGTCATTAGGTCCGACTCGCTTGGCGAGGCTTTACAATGGAATGTCACGAAAAGTCAGAAACAAATCACTTTTATCTAAGTGGTCCTGCTTCACACGACCACTCAGTTGCTGAAGGAGCTGCTGTCTGCACCAGTTTTCCACTGCTTTCCGATGCTAACAAAGACCAACGAACTCATGAAGTAGATTTATTACAATTTGAATTTGTTTGTCTTTCATAAACACTGGAAAAGAATCAAGTTTGGGAAATAGGGCTTAGGTTGAAAAATACCGCAATTCTCCTTTAATATGACCAGAACTGTGCTGATTTTGTAATATTTTGTCTACTGTTTTCAGAATCTCTGCATGATTAGGCTCTTTGTTTTATCTGGTGACATTTTGGCGAATGAAAGTTGCTTGTAAATGCACATTCATCAACAGGTGGTCGAAATACACATATTCTGTCCAGTTCATTTAGGTGGATTTGCTGAATCTAGCCTGTATCACTCAAGCGAGCTCTAATTTGCCCTTTGGCAAGTTTTCAGCATATTTGATCAATGATGTCAGCGCAAAGGTAAAACATTGTCTCATAATACGTTGCTTTCATGTCCACTGCATGGCTGCTTTTCTGCTAGAGTGTTTCTACCTGCTGCACGTGCATGAATAAGAGTGAACCAGGATGGTGTTAATCACAACTTCTCTCAGTTATTCCCAACTCTCTAAGGATTTCACCAAACCATGCGGTCATCAGCCTTCAAAAGCTGCCGTTCACGTGTTGGCCTGCATTCACAGAACTCTGTGGACCAAAGTTCACAGAGGGGAGCGGGGGCTGTGTCACGGCACGGCCTGCTCCAGGCCGCTCAGTACGTGCTGCCTCGGGTTAGTCGGCCGTCTGGGTCAAAGGTAATGGGAAAGCTGCTGGAGTACAGCACCAGAATCCATCAATAGTCCCAACATCAGTCACCACAGCCGACTCAAGTTCACAAAAAGAAATGAATCCAACTTATTGGTCAAACTCGCAAGTGTGTCTATGCAACCAGAGCATGTTGCATTTCATCACCTTCCAGACCCCACAAAAGTCACCACACATGTGGCTCATCCCAGCGAGATTACATAGAAAGGACGCTGCATCATCTGGAGTTAAGCCATGTGGCCACCACTATAATCCAATCTACACCTGCTGGTTTCATCACTAACTAATCTTTCCAGTGATGCAGACTTCAAAACACTCAACACAGCAACGCCTGAGAAGTGTGAAAGTCTGGTTTTAAAATCCAACTAGAGCTGAATGTCTTTCAAGCTTGACCTGAACGGAGACGTTTGGAATTTGTTCCTCACTTTTCAAACGCCAATACGTGTCACGGCGTTGTGCTGGAAATGAGCTAAAATTAGCGTGTGCCCCCGGAACTAGCGTTTCCATCAGAGCCAATAAATCCCCGTGTCTACCGCAGGATTAACTGACCCGGAACTATGTCCCACTAATTCACATTCACATTAACTGAAGAGCCACATGTTAGCGGTGTTGGTGGGTGATTTTGGCCAGTGTTACACACACTGTAAAAACAGTGTTTAATTCATGTCTGGACTGTCTCAAAAGCTGACTGAAACCAGCAGTATCCTCACATCTGTCAGCTGGTTGCAGCTCTCTTCTTCAAATGTATTTATTTAATATATCACTTTATGATTTCCGGTCTATTTAAGTTATTTGTTTTAATATTAACCCCCCCAGCTCTGCTTTTTCCCACAGTGGCGCCAGGATAACATTGGAGAGTTCAGAGACGACATCAACAGTATATCTAAATGGATGCAAACACACTACAGCACACTGGGTAAGAGGTGCCGCAGTCTGAGAGCGAGACTCGCCAAATCGCTTCTGGTGCCCGGCGAGAGGATGATGTGGAGCAGGCAGGACTACGGGGTAGGAACAGCTCTGTGTTTCTGAGTTTCTAATGCTGAGCCAGGTGTTCATCCAAAACTCTTTTTCCGCTTCATGGTACCTCGTTTATATTTGTCAGACTACACAGGCAATGATCTTACATTATTCCCAAGCTGTAATTGATTCGATTCTGGGGCCGAAGGAGAACAGTTCCCTTCAAACACCTCAATACATCCAAGACTTCACTGTGGTTTGTGGTTTATAGCTGTTTAGTGAACCGTAGTCTGCTGATTTCCGCTCAGTGAGTCCAAAGGAGGACAAATGGGGGAGATAATGGTCAGAAACCAGCTGTTACTCAGGCAATTTGTGAGCAAATTTCAATAGTCACATGACATTTGCTTACTTTACAAATTCAAAGAAGCCTCGGTTACAAAAGCAAATTTCTAATCCAGTTCTGAGTTTAAGAGACTGTTCCCTCCAGAAGAAACGTGAGCTCATTTGTTAGCTCGCACTTTATTGACCAGTGTAGCAAAGCCAAAGGCATAAAGGGCTGATCAGAATAAAAATGCTTCATGTAAACACGTCAATTGGAAGATTCTGATCCGATTCGGGTCATTCGGAAAGAAATGATATTCCGATCCAGAGGGCTGGTTTATGTTGATCCTGATTATGAACCAGGTCCATGTACACACTTATTCTGATCAACACTTCCTGTTTTGGGTAAAATTACCCTCACGTCCTCCCTCTCTCCTCCTTTAAGATTCATTCTTTAAGAGTCTTGAGTTTAAATTTCAGAACGTGAAAGGTCAAAGTTTGTTTGTTTACAGCACAGGCGGAAGTATAACATCATCTTCTGCGGTTATTTTAGGGAAATTAGACAAATCTTTGCATGTCAAAATGCGGTTATTCTGATGAAAGCTTGGTACATGTATACGCCCATCATGATCAGATGATTTGATTTAGCCTCCATATAAACAGCAGATTCGGAATTTCCAATCCCTCAAATTTTTAATCTGATTGAGAAATTTTGGGCATGTAAACATAGCTAGTGTTTCAGTCTTTGTATAGATGTCTTATGGAGGGCAGGGTGGACGGTTGGACTTCAAGTCACAGTCTTTGTGGATTTAAACGCTCAGCTGTGCACAGTAAAAGTTCTGTCTGTCAGTTGTCATTGTTCCCCTCAGCCACATTCACCAGGTCCTCCTGGAGGATCCCGAGGTGTCTCAGCACCTCAACAACAGCCCATTAAGAGAAGAGATCACACGTGAAGAGAGGGCAGGTCACAATGAGTCACATTTCACCTGGCATTAACGTGATTATTGGACACCCCTTATCTCTGACACGTTTGTGGATGTTCTGCAACCAGGCTGAGCAGACTGTCCTCAGAATTGCTTCGTGATTCTGCTGGCTTTAGTCCATGATGTTCAGCAGAAACTGGGCCAGTGTGCATCTGCACCTCCAAGTCTGTTTCAGGAAAGCAGTGGATTGTTCCCTGTTGGTTTGGGATCAGTTGCTGCCCAAAAGAAGGAGTTGCATTGCGTTGGTGTCTCGTTCTCATGTGACGTGACAGTGGAGTGTCAGCTGGCAGCCTGTTGGGTGCAGCAATGCAGGTGTTGTACTGGACCATATTGATGTACCCGTCGAACTACATTCCAGCACTCGCCACCGTGAATCGTAAGCTCCGTACTAACCGAGAGAATGAGATCATGGGTGCAGGTGTCCAAACCTAGGTTCCACCGTAGGGTGGTTGGGCTCAGACTTTAGAATCGAGAAGCCTGGATGTTTGGAGGGAACTCAGCAGGGTCACTGTTTGGAGCCATCGGGTGATCCAAATATCTGATCAGGTGCCTCCAGGGCTCCTCTCAGAGGAGGACTACTAAGAATGTCCAATTAGGAGGAGACCCCGGTGTAGATCTAGAACTCACTGGAAGGATTATACAGCATGTCATCTGGAAACTCAAATATGAGCCAGGAGGAACTCAGGGAAATGTTATTGGGGAGGGGGAAGTCTTTCTGTCTTTCTCTCTGGCTAGATGGATGGATGGATTAGCATGTCTTCTGGATGGGGATATCCCATCTGGGAGTCAGGTGTAAATACACACAAGCTGTGATCAGAGAGGGTTGTCTGAAGCACATCTGGTCACGGTCTTTGGTTCATTATAACTGGATGTGGGCTACCTGTAATCTATACAGGTTATGTTCTTGACAAAAATCCAGCGAGCAGGTAAAAGGTTGGGTAATGCTTCTTCCTGCTAATCTAAGATATAAAGTTTAAAGTAGCTAATCCTCCTTCACAGAAGATTATTTAGAAGGGGAATTGCCGCCTGTTTTCCAGGTTGTAGCATGTTTTGGACATCCAGTAGTTTTGTTGAATTAATTGACAGAATATGGTGGAATTGTTCGGATGTTATTGTGCCAATGAGGTAACCAATTACAGCCTGAGGAAAGAAATTCTGTGCAACTGGTGGGAGCAGAGTCAGTGTTTCTGCCTGGCAGGCCAACAGGAAAACTTTAACTGCCAAAAACAGAAAAGACAGGTTTGCTTTGGACTTCTTCTCTTTCTGCACCACACTTCTTGCTAATAGTTTAGAAATCACTTTCATGTCGATCTTAATAGGCCTGTACTCCGATGTTTTGTGTATTTATTGTAGCCTAATGTTTTGCACAACAGTTATGTTTTTAAAAATGACAAAATGATTGGAAGCCTCCTCCTGTTGTGCTCCTCTCTCTTGTGGGTTCCCCCAAGGCTGGATTCTGGCCTCCCTCCTTTTCACCATTTATATGCTTTCCGTATCCAGATCATGCGTAGACCCAACATCAAATTTCCACTGTCATGCAGAAGACACACCATTATATGTCCCATCAAAATCTGAAGTTATTCTAATTACTGCTGCTGGCTCCACTGACATTTGCCTTTTTTCCTTCAATCTGGGCAATTCAGGTGTCATCTTTGACTCAGAGTTGTCTTTCTACGCTCAGGTGACCAAAGTGCTGTAGACCTGTTTTGCAACACTGAGGCAGCATGACAAGGTCAGGTCAGTCCTCTCCCCTGCAAATTTTTTCTTTTTTCTCTCATTAGGCCAGGATATATTTTTGGCAGTGATGATGTCACGGCCCCACCCTCTGCAGCTCACGGTATATAATAGCTGTCATGTTGAAGGCATGCAGGACGGACTGGTTGGGCCAGTTTGTGCTCTCAGGAGTTCAGTTTCCTGCTGTGGTTCCAGAGAAAAGACGGCTCGGAATCAGAATTGACAGGACGCCGACTTACAGGTCAGACTTTAGCTGATGCACAAATACACGTTTATAACAACACATTAGCGTTTTATCTCCATACGTTTCATGTGTGTGTGTGTCAAATCATGTTTCTCTGTTTTGCTAATTTTACTTTCTTTGAAAACTGGTTTTGATTGATTTGTGCTCCCTTAAGTCAGTAATTTACCTTTTCTCAACAAAGTTAACAAGTCTCAGACAAGAAACAGACATTTACATGTTTTTGTATTCTACAACAAACACCTGAAAAATGCTGTTAATATCTCATTTTAGTCTTGACAGTTCACTTAACCTGTATGTATTATTCATTATGGTATGGGTTTATCACTGTGATACTATACTTGACTAATACTGGATATCTTGAATATAGTTGTTTGTCTCTTGTCACAGGCTTTGGGTTGTGATCAGGACTGTGTGGGTTCAGTCAAGGTGCATCCATCCAGCCTTACATGACACCAAAGCTGGAGTGATATGAACAAAAACATTAATATTTTGTGAAGTGTTAGAACCTAAAAAGCCAGAAAATAGTACTTGGGTTGAAAAATATATAGAGTTCTTTCAATGTTGTGGTTCATTGAACTACTGTTAGGAAGCCACCAAAACCAAACGTTCATACTGTGTCCTCACTTTACTCATTTATGACTCATGTGAACGAGGTCGGAGTGGTAACGTCTTTAAAGAAAGTGTAGCAATAGCGGAATATAGCAGAAAGTTCATGTAGGCATCACCAGCTTTTTTTCTGTACGCTTACATGTGACTAAACTTTGATTAAGAACTCTGCTATTTTACAAACTAATCCCCATTTCCCATCTTTAAGGCTCCAAAATTTCACAAAATACACCTTCTTTTGGAAGTTACTCCAGTACGGAGTTTGGTTGTTGGGACTGATTAGCTCGACAAAGATCAACGATGCAATTGGCACAATCAAAACGTCAGGAATAAATGACTTTATCTTGTATAAAACGCGTTTGAACAGACTTTCTGTCTTCTCAAGTCTCCTTTTTTTCACAGAGGCCAAATGTATTCATATATTCCAAACTATGGTGGTTACCTGCTAAATAAGCAGGCTTTACTGTGTAAATCTACACAGCAATCTAGTCATGTTGCTGGTGTGTGTCAGTGACAGGAAGCAGAAACGTGTTTTATACTGTTAGGACCCCCAGGCTGGAGATCCAACATGAAAGGTCTCCCACTCCCAACAAGTCCAGTTACAAGTAGGATGTTTAAGAGCTCTTTTAGCTTGAGGCCAGAGCGATGCCCAAACGACAAACGGAAACACTTGGACTATTCCTAACTTAAAGCACGAGAAAGAAAAGGGCTTCTCTCACCTACTGTTGCTGCTATCGCTCAATATTAAAGAAAACAACAGTCTTCCTCCAAATGACACTGAAGAAGCTCTGCTGCGTTTCTACAAATACAGGATCTCCATCAGTTGGGATTCGGAACTGACCACACACAGCTCTGGAGAGGGGGATTGACTGCCGGCAGCAGTCCCCTTCCTCCAGCCAACGACTTGCAATTCACCTGCCTGCATCCCCCCACGCACACACTCACAGCAGAAATACAGCTCCAGCATGAAAAGGGGAAGAGAAATCATTACCAGTAAACACAAAATTCCGACCCTGTGCGATAACAATACAGCATCTGTACAGTTAGTGAGTCAGAAATACACGTCAGGTTCACTGTAGGTATCTACTCCATGTTGGCTGACCGTCATTTTCATGAAAGGTGTATTTTCCCAACATTTAGACTCTCAAAGTCTAGAGAACAGGGTTTTGGTTGTCCTTTAACGCCTCGTCCTGCGTCCTCCTGTAGACGCCATCATGTCGTCCACGCTGGTCATCAGGCAGCCTCAGCCTGTGATGGAGATCTGCGACTCTGACGAGTGGGGGTCAGGAATATGTGACTGCTGTGAAGAAGGCGTGCCCGAGTGTAAGTGTGTGTGCCTCACATTAACACCGCAAACTGTGTCGCCTCACTTTTAGTGAGCAAAGTGAAAAGTAAACAGTAAACAAAAGAGACATTGTCACCATCAGATCTGCTTCTGTCTTTGTTTGTCTGTATTTCTTTAAATATCGTCTCTGCTCACAACAAGGTTGATGAAGATCTATCAGAATGAACCCTGAAGCCTGCTGTGTTTCTCCGTCCTGTTGTCCATCTGCAGGTTGTTTTGCTTACTGGTGCCTCTCCTGCTTCGCCTGTATGACTGCCAGCAAGTACGGAGAGTGTCTCTGTCTGCCCCTGCTGGACGTCTTCGGCTGCGTCCCTCCCGCCACCTTCTCCATGCGGGTGTCCATGCGCCAGCGCTACGGCATCAAAGTAAGGCCACAATTCTGTGCTGCCTCAAAGACCCAGCCTGTAGCCCCACCAAATATTCACAGTGAATCATTTGGTGGCCCTCCCAAATCCACAAATTCTATGTCTTTTTGATAGTGTAATCATATGAAGTTATAGGAGCTGATTTTAGCGTTTCATTGTTCACCTCATTCGATTCATCAAAATCAACAGAGGGATAGTTTAAGACAACTTTGATTTAAATTCAGCTGCAAAATAGGGAGTCTTTTACAACAGCGAGACAGAAATTTGGGGTTTCTGAAGTATCTCCGGCAGAAACAAATCACTACAGGATCTGTGAAAGTGACAATAAATCCAACATCTCTGCATGTTCCTCCTCTGACTGACACGAGACAAAACTGATACAGGAAGAATCAAAGAGGCCACTTTTAATTCGGAGGATAAAACTGAAAGATCATTTCGATCATTTCTTATCGTACTCGACTTTGCTGACACACCTCGTCTCTTGTATGGTCTCGATTTCTGATTTTGACTCTTATTTTATAATATTCTCTGTTGATGTGCACTGTTACGGCCCGCAGCTCTCCTGATGTGTTTGTCTGGTCTTTGTGAACCGTTTTGATCAGACTTGTGAGAACGCTCAGTATTTCAGCCTTTAAAAACAAGGTTCTGGAGGACGGCTGAGTGGGTCGACCCGGTTGCTCCCTGCACCACTGGGCTCACTGGTGGAGTGAAAAATATCCTTTCGTACACCTCTCCTTTCTTCTTTCGTCACGAAGCCTTTAATGAAACCATCGTTGCGATTTGTGTCTGAATTGATTAATACTTACAAGAAACTGAGAAACAAACAAACAAAATGGTGGACACCCCATAGTGCACTATAGAGGGAGGAGAGAGTGACATCAGACACAGCCAGCAAGTGTGAGTTCACTATTAAAGACCTGTGATGACAGTCTGGTTTCATATTTCATGTACTATGATGGATTTCTGCTTTTGATGTGCCATCTACCGATCACAGTCTCCAACACGCGAGTCCTGACAGCCCGGGTCTTCTACACACAAAAACTAATCAACCAATCTGGATGACTTGTGGGGGCGGGGCTTGGCGTTGACGGTGTGACGCATCTTGTAATTTGTGGAGCTCCTCCTCTTCCCTCCTCGCCGGGCACTGAGATGTGTTTAGCGATGGGCTTATGTGAAAGACCCCCGGCGTGTAGGCGCTGATCTGATCCGTGTGAAAAAGGACCATCACTCCACTGTTAGAACTTGTCAATGTGCAGCGTATAGTAGACTAGCTTAAACGCCACACCCTGCAGGTGAAACGCAGAGCAGTAAGTGGAGATGGGGTGGAGCTATTGTAGCACATTGGCTGATCCACACAGCTCCAATGAGGCAAAAAAAAATTGACCCAGGAGATTTTAAGGACACAAAAAGATTTTTGTCAAAAAAATCCTAAAAATTCAGAAAACGTTAATTGAAAAGAAGACATGTGACAAACTGAACCTGACCTGACGTGACTGTGTGCTGTCTGCAGGGCACCATGTGTCGGGACTGTCTGTACGCCACCTTCTGCTGTCCCTGCACCTGGTGTCAGATGTCCAGAGAGATGAAGAGGAGAAACATCCAGGTCGTCCTCATCGGCGCCAAGAACACGTGACCTCTGTCGTCGCCGGTCCTCGCTGCCGCGACTCAGGACGTCTGAGGTGCTGATGTCCCTGACTGAAGAAACGTAACGTGGTGACTGTATTTATCGAGGATGTTGTTTCCCTGAGTGGCTGCAGAGCTGCCAGCCGAGGAGCATTTGTCATCATCATCATGAGTCAGTTTAATAGTTGGAAAAATGTCATTTTCTTATAACTTGTTTCAGTTTTGGTTCAGTGATCACAAACGTGCTGTTTTTTGGGGGACATATTCTATTTTATTACTCAATTATTCAACTTAAATCATTAAACAAACACAGCTGATCTTTTAAGTTTTATTTGACTGTTAAAACTGTTTGTCTGTTTTTAGTCTGCTAATGTCATATTTAATATGATGACTTTAAATACTAATTTATTGATTAAAGTAATTTATTGTACAGTGCTGTTAACTTGTTGAGGAAGAGGAGGCAGACAAAACAAGCAGAAGCCTTTTCTGAATGGTTAATGTAGTACCTGACACGCGGGCTAGAGGGAGCCACACGCTGCACGATGGGGCCGTGTGCGTCACACCACTGATGTGCAGCAACTTTCGTCACTTATTACAACGTGGACTCATCGCTGCTGACAAATGTAATTACAAGTTGTTTGTAAGTACCTTAAAATGTGCCTGCAGGCAAACGCACATCTACAAATTTAACAAATATGGAATAAAACATCTAATAGCTTAAAAAGACCCTTTTTGTTTGGTTTAAATTTTGAATCGTTCTTCACAGTTCTTATGTCTGAATTGATAGGAAACTGCTGGCTAGACACACACAAAGAAACGCTGCTATACATTTCTTCTTTGCGATTCCACACTTTTGTCATATCGTTTGCTCCCGTCACATCACCGCCTGTAATTTCACAAAGATTCGATCCGTGTCTGGCCGTCGAATCCGACCGCTTTAAGGTGTTTCTGGTAGTTTGTCCACCCTCTCTCGACCAGCCAGGTCGTCATAACGTTGTGTCAGTCTGGAGTGAAGCTGAACAGTGACCAACACGAATATTGAGTAAATGTCTCAAATTAATGTGCTTATCAACAGTAAAAGTAGAGTAACCGATCGATTCCAGGGTTGTTACTGTACATGTAAACAAGCGGTCGTTGAATAGTCAACATGTCAACCAGCCATTAAAGCGTTTGCTTGAAAGAGGATGAAAATCGCATTTTTGACCTTGTCATCGTGTCCGTGTGACGTTTTTATGTCCGACCGCACATCGTGACCGATATCGGCGTCAACGTCACGGCTGAGGATTTCTGCTTTCAACCTGCCAATGAAAGCCCCGCCCTTCTACGTAGAAAACCTAAGGAACCAATTAACTAACGGGGGTGGGGCTTAAAATTGCAGAAAGGAAACATTATGACGCATCAGTTTGTAGGTGACCTTGTACAATTAGCTCCTCCTCTCGTCCGGTCTGGTTCAAACGTGTGGCTGAATTACTCCAATGTTACAACTTGACGTAGTGCAGCCTATAGTAGACTAGTTTAAAAGTCAGAAGCTGACGGTGCAGCTAAGCTCCGCTTCACTCCGGCCGGCGAGGGGCGGAGCAACGAGCAGATTCTTTCATGTATAGTTTTTGAAGGCATAAAGGGATTTTTTCATGAATAAAAATCAAAACGTGAGGTTTGAAAAAAACAGATATGAGCCGTTAAGTGTGTAATGAGTGGCTGGAGAAGGATCACATTTTTATTTTTTAACCTGTTGTATTTA
>KV751416.1:370170-380877 GCA_001698575.1 Mola mola
CACGCACACACACACACACTCACACACACACACACACACACACACACACACACGCAAACACTCACGCACACACACACACACGCACGCACACGCATACACACGCGCACACGCACACTCACACACGCACACACACGCGCACACGCACACTCACACACACGCACGCACACACACGCGCACACGCACACTCACACACACACACACACTCACGCACACGCACGCGCACACGCACGCACGCACGCACGCACGCACGCACGCACTCACGCACGCACACGCGCACACGCACACGCGCGCGCGCACACACACACACACACACACACACACACACACGGAGGACGTATCAAAGTTTACTCGGTGCTCCGTTAAAGCAGGAACCTCTGATACTTCCAGCACTTGAAGACAATCACGGATCCTTAATGACAGTTGTGACCCTGAGCCGGCCCTACTTCAGACCCCGACCCCCACGTCCCGGTCCCGAACGGAGTCGGCGCCTCTGGAGTCATTTCTCTGAAACTGCAGCCAGCGTCCTGCTCTCTCTTTCTTTTTTTAGCTCACTTCTCCTTCCTGTTGAAACCCTCCGACTGTCGACGTGTTACGGCTCTGTGTATCTTCGCTTTGTCTACGTACGTTCACATTCTCCCTTTTTGCCCGACGTCGTCTTCAAAGGTGAAACGCAAACACGAACGATACTTTGAACAATCATTTCAGCTTCGGTTCGGCCGCCGTTACACGTCGACTTCTATTGCGGTTCTTCCGCTCGGTCCTTTTACTTCACTCTCTGGCGTCCACACGCGGGACGCGCACATTTTTGCAATTCCAAAGTTTTGTCCGATTGTTGAGTACCACAGAATGGAACACTGGACAACGTTAGCAGACACCTGCGACAACGTTTGTTGTTAATGGTGGAAAAAAGTCATCTGACTCTCGTGCCCGTTTTCTCCCTGTTGAGCTACACAGCGTTAGCTGGAATAACAACTGGGAAACAGGCTCAGGATGAAAACTAGAGGAAGTCTCGTGGAACGCAGGAGGCACTGCGGAGTGAAGAGAGAGAAACGTGCGCGTGCATTTAGGCAGGAGTGAAAAGACACTTTAAAATAGCGGAAAAAGCAGCAGTAAAGGATGGAGCGGGAGTGAAGAATGTCCGGGTTGAGGGCGTGCAGACAGACGCTGGTGTATTTATTCTCCCCGCTGAAGAATAAACTGATAATAAGTCACGGCGGGGGTCTTTGGATGTGCTTCCAGCCGTTCCACACAAAACTATTAGGGCTCATTAAAAGGAGGAACTGGATCAAAACAAAGCGTTGTGATGAAAAATGGAGGCCCGAGCGGAGCGCGATGCACTTCCGTGAGCGACCTTGCGGAATGCGCTCGCACGCCACGGGTTCCGATGTGTATCTCGTGATTCCTCGGGAGCTATCGCAGGTCGTCTTGTAAACGTCAGCGCCGTTGGGGCGGCGGTGTTGAATCCTGCAGAGAGACATTTTTCTTCTCAGCTTCACCTTGTGCTGAAAAGTAAATGTTTAAGCGAGCCGGGATAAACAGCCCTAAATCATCCCGGTGAGCTGGAAGCGCACACCTTATGGGGTAATGGAGGAATTCTGGGAAATTAAAGATGCGCCTTGGCTGTATCCGCGGCCGCATCGGAGGTGCGAGGGGGACGCAGATTTGGCCGTCGGAGTTTCTGACGGGCAAAATAATGGCAGACGGCTGCCAAACGAAAGGGAGCCGGTCTGTGGGAAACATTATCTCGTCCAATTCCTTCTTTACTCGGGACGTAAACAGGGAGTTTGTATTAACGGTATATTTGCTTGGCTTTGGGCCCTCTGTCCTCCCCAAGCCCAAACAAATCATTAACATAATTGCAGTGTCGTGGCAGGCCGGAGCTGCGTGGCCCCGAGGTTACAGCAGGAGATAGCGGGCGGTTTCACAAACGGGATGCGACACACGGAAAACATCTCGCATCTGTGGAGGGAAAATAACCAAAAGGATATTTGATGTCTTGCGTCTGAATGCGGCTGCGGGGAAGTTGAACCTACAGAAACGAGTGGTTGAATGCGGAGAATGTAAAGCATTAAAATGTTGTGTAAACTGAGGTGGCGGGTCGTCGCCTCTGAACTCTGCGTCCTGGGAACAAAGGGATGCTTTGAAGCTCCGACAGAAGAGAGAAATGCCTCAAACGATAGCAGTATATCAATAAAAGCGAAGCCTGCGTGCACGAGAGAGGCGCTCTGCTCTGCTGCTGACGGATGATGAGCCAGATCGTCTGTGGTTATGATTTACAAAGGAAGATCCGCCCACGAGCTCCCGTCAGTCACCGATGAAAGCTGATCGTTGATATCGAGGACACTTTCAGCAACAACAAACCTGAGATTTTGAGAATAAATCCATAATAACAAAGAGAGGCAGTGATTTTTTAGATACACTCTGAGTAAAACAGGCGAGAGCAGAGCAGCAGGTGATTCCTGTTGGTGATGAGAAGCTTGCAGGTTTTCTCTCCTAAAGTGGCAACGTTCCCAGTATTTATTGAACTGAATCTCTTCTTTCCTGCATCGAACAGAATCCCGTGAGTTACTTCAGTTTTACAAATGGAAGATCTCGTTTTAGAACCTTAACCAAAGTGCTCTTCTTGCATAAATTGGGGCGGGGGGGTTGGCGCGAGTCCTCAGAAACCTGCGGCAGGTCACTCTGAGAGGCAGGAAACAAGCTGAACATTGGTCTCCATGGAGACAAATCCCAGAGAGGAACTGCCCAGATCTAAACAAGAGAATGAGAGAAGAATCAAAGCAGATGGACAGAGAGCTCCTGTGTCTCCGTGTTTCTTTAGATTCACCTGCAGACGCTCCTTTTAGCTCCTTTTAGCTCCTTTTAGCTCCTTTTAGGTTAGGAAAGTGGTGTGTGAGAGAGTGAAAAATGTGCTGTTGGCACCGAGGGGAACTGCAGATGGAAAACACTCATTTTAAATCAATCCCAGAAATATTTAGCAAAACTTGGTTGCTGATAGTTGTTAGTTACAGAGCATAGCTGACATTTAAAAATGACACTTCCTGCAAATCAGCTAATTAGTTTTATCTGTTTAAAGAAGAGCGGAAGTGATTCCTTCCTCTTTTATGAAAAAAAATACAATTAGATTTTAAAAAAGCACAACAAAAGCAAAATATGTTTAAGATTAAAGTCAGCAGCTTCTGTTTCTGGGAAACACAGTGTTTGCACACAGGCCCACCGGTCACAATCAATCCTACTGTGACATCCACTCGTCAATCGAACGGCGCCGAGCTAAGATTCGTTAGCCGTTAAATGTTACTTTGACACGCCCATTTTCAAGTGTTGAAATTCCTCCCCGCGACTGTGTTTCAGCCTCACTGTCAATAAAAACAAAGCAGAAGTGAGACAGGACGTGCGCAGGATGGTTTTATTGTTGGGGCAGCGCAGGGTAAGACCTCTTCCATCAGTACCCTCCTCCCGCCCCTGACCCAACATGCACCTCCCCTCCCTCCCCCTCAGTATCTCTCAGCTCCCAGGAAGCTGCCGGACTTGGCTGGAGCCAGAGTTCTGCCCATCCATCATCCTTATCAGGAGGAGCCTGGCTGCTCCGAGGAGAGGAGGAGGAGGAGGAGAGGAGGAAAAGAATTAGAAGTAAGTGAAATAACCAACTTTTTCTTAACCCTAAGATACATCAAGAGGCATGTGTGTGTCCGGGGGGGCAGCGGTCAAAAGCCCTGATACAAACAATAACAGCAGGAGCCATCCAGCCACTTCAAAAGCCCCCCATTTAGGTTTGGGGCCTTTGGATGGTGGTGGTGGTGGTGGTGGTGGTGGTTAGGGTTAGTGGGGGCAGCAGGAGCAGCTTCAGAACATCTTTTACTGCTCCGTCTCAAATTGAGGAGACAACAAGCAGATGGGACAGAAACGCCCCCGTTTACGGCCACAGCAGGAGGAGCCACACCTGAACACAACGTCAGTGGGAGGGACACACCTGAACACATCGTCCATGTGAAGGACACACCTAAACACAACGTTGATGTGAAGGACACACCTAAACACAACGTTGATGTGAAGGACACACCTGAACACATCGTCCATGTGAAGGACACACCTGAACACAACATCAGTGGGAAGGACACACCTGAACACAACGTCAGTGGGAGGGACACACCTGAACACATCGTCCATGTGAAGGACACACCTGAACACAACATCAGTGGGAAGGACACACCTGAACACAACGTTGATGTGAAGGACACACCTGAACACAACGTCAGTGTGAAGGACACACCTGAACACAACGTTGATGTGAAAGACACACCTGAACACAACGTTGATGTGAAGGACACACCTGAACGCATCGTCAGTGGGAGGGACACACCTGAACACAACGTCAGTGTGAGGGACACACCTGAACACAACGTCAGTGGGAGGGACACACCTGAACACAACGTTGATGTGAATGACACACCTGAACGCATCGTCCATGTGAAGGACACACCTGAACACAACGTCAGTGGGAGGGACACACCTGAACACATCGGACACGCCAGACACACGGGAAACTCTGGACACAACACACACCGTGGACAATCATGAACTGGATCAGGATGCAGACCAGATCCAGATCTCTCCACAAACTGTGCTATTTGTTTGAATCCCACTAACACAAATTCCATAAAAAGCTATCTTCCATTTGTTGTGGTGTTTCTTACACGTGAGTCCGATCAGGATTCCAATCGGATCTGGATCTAAGATTTAAGATTTATTCATTCAAAACAGGGACGGCACATATCAACGAACATTAAATGGGAACATGCAGGATTACAGCCAATGGCTAATTTCACTCGGCAGGTTGATGTTATTTGTACGCCACAAATGAACAAACTGTACAAAAAACAGCCAAACAAACAATGTTGCTCCTGACGAACTTTGAATAAGCGCATGAAAATAGGTGCTACGTGCTGAAGGAATTATGTCTCCCTGTTGCACAGGTTTGTAAAGCGCTGGTGTGGATTGCACAAATCTTACACACAGATCAAATCAAATCAAATTTTATTTGTATAGCCCGAAATCACAATTTACACATTATCTCACTGGGCTTTGACAAACTGTACAGATGTGACATCCTCTGCCCTTAGACCCTCGAACCGGGTGAAGAAAAACTTAAAAAACCCTAAACAGATATGTGTGTAGGGGTGTTTCAGCAGCTTAGTGCACGTAGATGTATGTATTTATTGCACAGAATTTGAAAACACAAATATATGAATGTATAAATACAAGTTCACAGGCAGTCACATCGTCAAATGCAACGTCTCTCCCAAAATGTCAACGTTCGTTCCTTGACGTGAAACCAATTCATACAAAGTTTGTCATGAGAGTCTGTCCATGTTTGAAACACTGAAGGTTCACACCAGGATTAATACAAATCCGTTGACGTGATGGGACACGTAGACTAAAAGTTTCCGATCCACTGAATGTGTAAGATGACACAAAGCGGTTTTGGTTGCATTCATTTATTCAACACATAGATGAAATCTATTCTGTGTGTTGCCTCATACGAGAGCTATCCATCTCGCTGCAGATGAATGGGCTCCTGCAGGCCTGGAAACACAATAAAAGTGGCTCTCTAATGGCGTATAGTTGTATTAGAGCTGCTTATAGGAGCCATAAGGCCATTGTCAGAGCGGCAGGGAAATACAGCATCATTACAGCTGGCCTCAGACCTGATAACATTAAAGCAAGGCTTCCTTTGTGCTCCGGCGGTCTGCTCTCCACCACCATAACTGCTTTTGGCGTGGGCCAGACGAGCAGCAGCTTTGAAGCTGCAGCGCGTCGCGGCGGCCGGCCTCGGCTGACGGCCGCGCAGCGCCGCAGCTGACACGGTGAGCGCGGCCTTCATGAACCGGAGGTGCTGTGATGTAATTACTGCTCTGCCACAGCTGATGAAACCACACACGCTTTGGTTCCTGACCCGGAGCCACTTGTTTACTTCCACATATACATCACAAATAAATACGACTAAATCAAATGTTCAATCTGAACATATGTCCAACTCTAGCACTTTGCAATTTAGACATTTTCATCTTTTATTTTTCATCCTAAAGTTCTGCACTTCAAATCATACATGATTTTCTTGTTTTGGTGATTGACTCCAGTGTGGAGCTGAACAAGGTGACAGAATTTAACAGAGTTGTATAGAAAGATTCTGGATAAAACACGTTTCTGCTTCCTGATGGAGCGCACACGCACCAGCAGTCAGCGACTGAAGGGGGCGCTGTTTCTGCTGCTCTCTGATGAAAGAGGAGGAAGAACTCCTAATTGGAGAAAATTAACTTCACAGATTTGTGACTGTGATTACGTGTCTCGCGGAGAAAGAAACAGATTTATTAACGAAATTTGACTTGACCAGTGACATTGCATTGTGTAACCTTGTCAAGCTAATTGGACCTAGCGACCAAACTCCATACTGCAGGAATTTTGCAAAAACATTTCTGGTAAATTTAGAGGCTAAATCTTGTGGAAATAGGACTGAGGTTGAACATACTGGTGTTTCTGAACTGGCAGGACACGTCGAAGGAGCCGGACATCGTTTCCTGCCTTCGCGTGGATGTAAAATCGGATGAAGCTCCGTCTTTCTCAAAACATTTGGGGAGCATCACGTTGTTGTCCTGAAGGACTGAGGAAGAAGCTGAGGACTCACTGCGAAGCAACAAACCAACAAAAACAAATTGTTTGGTGTAATTCACGTTCCAGCAAGCCCCATTAATCCCATCTCATGGTGGGGGTGTCAGCAGCTGAAAATCAGGTCATTTAGATTCAGTCTGGCTGTTGTGTTCTGTGATGTTGACATCTGAGGCTTCCTGAGGAGAAAACTGGACCACTAGCAAACTTTGCCTGACTGAACCTGCATCTGCAGGCGGGATTCCGTGTATTGGAATGACAGCAGAAAACAGCATCACGGAATCGTGGTTACAGTAATAACACGTGTTGAAGATCAAGGATGAAAGGAACCGCAAACACACCGTTTTGGTTGACGGGTCGATTTTCCTCGTGACGACATTCTGATTGAAGGACGGGGCCTCGGTGAGGTCATTCTTCTCATTCTGCTTCCATAACATGATGATCAGGTGAAAACTGCGTCTAAACCTCTGAAAAATGACAAAACTCTTTTTGTTTGATTTTCCTGCAGGGAGCAGCACAAAACCCCCTGATGACCGGGACGGGAGAGCAGGAACCAATGTGGGCCCTGGGCTGGTGACAAAATCCCTGTAAGTCAACTTGGTTTTAGGGTCGAGAGAAACTACAAAGCTGCTCCGTCCTTGAAACCACCGAGGACAGGATCTGCGTGTGTCTGTGAGCAGAAAGCTTTCCCGCCTCCGTGTTCGAGAGGTGCCTTCTTGATGTGAGAAAAAACTTGACATCCACCATGATGTCCGTTTAATGTTTCTCAACGCGAGGGCAGACGGCAGTATGTGTGCTGCTGATGTATGTGGGGTCATTACATTATTATGCTGTTTTGTTGGAAATTTCAAAACAAAAATTTGTTGAAATCAACAGAAAAAAAATAGTTATACTGACGACATTTGAGGCACAGAGTAAGAACTAAATCTTTTTTCTCCACTAACCATGTGTCCATTCGCTGCTGAAGGGGGCGCTGTTTTCTGCTCTTTATGGTAAACAAAGTTATGTAGCTTTATTCTAAAACATTTCTTCTTTATTTATATACTTTAGTATACATGTACAGCAATTTATTTTTCTCTGATAAACATCGGAAAGCAGCAGAAAACAGCGCCCCCTTCAGACAGGAACAGCAACATTGTTTTATGGCTGTTTGAACGCCGGGATCTACTTCACGTTAGCGGACAGATAGTCAGTGGAGAGAAATTGATTTACTTCTGATGTTTTAGCCCAACATCCTCCTGAGCGACTGAACTCCACACTGGAGACTGAAAGAGCAGAATCAGGGCTCATTTTTCAAGGGCTTCTAAAGTGCACTTCCTTCATTGTCAACGACCCCTAACATGGGAGTTTGAGATACACACCAAGTCGAGAGGAGGTGTAACAGAGCGACGATTGTAAAGACAGAAAGGTTTGAAGGTGTAAAACGCAGTGACGACACTTTGTGTTCCAGCTTTGCTGCGAACTGATTCGCTGGACTCAAGTCAGTCTCCGGCCTTTGCGACCCTGAAGTTCAAACATTCTTTCAGGGACCCATCGGCAGTTTTGAGGGACCAGCGGGAAGCCGGAGGAGCCGGTCCCACTCATCTTTACTGCGGGGCCGTGGCTGCCTGCGCAGGAAGCTGCAGGAAGAGAGCCACACCGCCGCCAGCCTCGCTGTTCTCATGAAGGCCCCTGACAGATCCACACGTGTAATTGGAAGCGTCTGGCGGTGCGTGTCGGCCCTCGAGCTCGAGCCGTCTGCACGTACAGAGAGATTCCGACCTGCGCGCACACTCGGAGTCCAGTCACGGTATATCACGAGCCCTCGTCGCTCTGCTTCTACACTGATCCATCGGCTGCAGGGGAGCGTGGGAGCAGGGGGAGCATCGTCCAGCTCTGAGGAGAATGCGTCCTTCCACGTTTTGCATACTTTGGAAGGTTGTTGGAAGGATGTTTATCAGGAGAGCTGCTGGGAAACCTTCCTGTTTGCTGGAATCTGAGGGTTTCCATTCAGCAGAAGCAAATATGAAGAGCCTGAGTTCTCCTACAGCTCCTCCAAATCCAGGAGTGCAAACTGACAAACTTCAAACACGGTTACACTCATCTACGTTAAGAGATAGAGTACGTAATCTACGTTAAAGTTCCTGCTTTCTGCCACTTTAATTCTGCTTCACATGTTGGAAATATTGCTCTTTTTCCTCCATTCATTTATCTTCAATTGCAGGTTTGTATCAGAATGAATCAATCAGAGCAGAATCAAACTAACATATATGCAGAATTCAATTTTATTTATACTTTTGATGCTTAAGAACACTTAATATCAGATACTTCTACTCTGACACTACTGATTTGACTTTTAATACATATTTTTTGCACGTTTTCTTGAACTTTAGGTACTTTTGGTTTAGGCCTGCAATTTTTATAATTATTCTAACAATCTATATAAAAAGATGTATTTTATTTCCATCACTTTATTCAAACATTGGGCCTGAACATTCGCCTCACAGTAGAATTAACGTTATTATAAAAACAATAAAAATAAAACATAAACTAAATACTAACAGGGTTCGGTTTGTAAAAAAATACAAGAAACATTTAAACTGCTGTATGCGTGAAAATGATGGACTTTATTCTTTAATAAAGTGCACAGAAAGGGTACTTTACGTTGCTTAAAGGCTCTTCTGCTTTTAAAACAATAGCATTCAAATTAAGGACTTAAAGACTTTCAGACTTTATTATCGTTTTGTTCGTAACCTGTTAAAAACAAAACAAAAACACGCGTATCAGAGAAGAGACACATCGTTCATTGTAAAAGAATCGGCAGCAATATAGTCGTCCGACCTACAACACACTCTGGAATCTGTAGAAAAAGATAAGTAAGAGGTGGAAAAGGATAAATAAGCAGCAAAAAGGGACAAATAAGAGCAGACCTCAGCTACAGAGTTGCAGCAGTAATAACTCTCACTGACGAGCGGCCGCCATGTTCATTAATGTCAATATCATGATAATCATCATAAAACTGACTTCAGCAAGGCGATGCGGGATGTTCACTTTTCGGAAGCTCTGTTGCTGCTCAGATGGTGTTGAGGCGCATCAGTAGGACTTAGCTAGTGCGCTAAAATTAACACTAGCTTGGAGACTAGTGTTAGCCATCTAGCATTAACGGTTGCTGGCTAATGTTAGCATTAGCAACACACTTTTCAAGCTGAATTGTGCGGAGACCACATGTTAGTTGTCTCACTTGAATACGGGACATATGTGTTTTGTACTGTTCTCTTCCTCCTCATCACATCGCAAGGACCCCCTTTTATTCCATGTGAAAGTCCTTCAATGTGGTTTTTGTTCTAGAAATGTGTGTTATGCACATTTTCTTCACGTGTGCCACAGGAATCACACAACAAATCAGTTTAATCAATGCCCACTATTTAACATTCACTTTTCCCTGATTTGATCTTATTGTTGATGGAAAACTGTTGAAAATCTGAGTTTAGTAAAAAATGGTGCTTGGTTTTGATGATGGGCTTCATGGTGAGAGTCATGCCCACACGGTGAGGATGGACGGCCAACAGACACCAGCAGGCAGGCGCTTTGGGGCCGATTAATGAGGATGTGTTCGTTCGTCTCATAGCGACCAGCAGTCCTGTTGTTGTACTTGCAGGCTGCTGTGGGGCTCCGCTGAGGGGAACGCACGATGTTTACATCCCTTCTGATACTGGGCTTCCGAGCTCGCACACTCTGTTTCTATTTAAAGCCCATTTTTATAGACTCACTTTTCTCTTTTACTTCTTAATTTTTTCATTTCTTCTTTATTTTGCATTAGTCCTTTGTTGTGCATTTTTTGGCATCCTTTCATATCATCGTCTCTCTGGATTTGTTGTCAAGGTGCAACATCATTTTAAATAATGTTGAGCAGCTGAGACTGTGAAGTGAGGCAGAACTTGTATGTCATTTGCTAAAAATGCATGCGCTACCACCAAACAGACACAGATGTAAACGCTCACTGCATCCAGCGTCAGTGGAACAGAAAATGGATGTTGCCTTTAGAGTGAGGCAGAAGGTTTCCTG
>KV751416.1:405275-464177 GCA_001698575.1 Mola mola
CCAGATAAAAGAAAAAAAACCCAACAAAAAACACTGACTGGCTGAACGCAAACACACCGCTGTGCGCGCGGGGAGCCCGCCGGACGACGCGCGGCCCCACTTCACCCGTGACTGTTGATATTTGTGCCGTTTGTGCTTGTTGTAATGCTTCCAGCCTCCGCTGTCGTGGCCCGGACAAACACGGACGGGAAGGCGTCGGTTCGGCTCGGTGTGTTGCTGTTGTGCACATTGTGACGCGCTGGAGCGCAGAATAAAGACACGGAGGACACGGAGGTCCAGAGAGGAGGGCCGTCACCGAGGTGGTAACGGAAATCTTATTTTATTCTCCCAATTAAAGGCCACCACATCCCGCTGCAAATGTTCTGATTGGTAGATTCGGACGTTGCGAACACCACAGCTGCGGGTTTAAATCCCGAACCTCGACCCGCCGACAGAGTCAACCCGGGGACGAGCGCGGTTCATCCCGCTGAATTTGGCGCACACACACACACACACACACACACACACACACACACACACACACACACACACACACACACACACTATTGTCCAGTTTGAATCTACTGTACTGACAAATCAACCGCCGGCTGTTTGTTTGGAGGAAAGTATTAAAATTTACGGAATCTACCTCAAAATGGACTGACGTGAGAACAGACTCGCTCCCACATACAACACGCAGATGAAAGAGGTGGATTTCTGTGCCAAACGTGGATGAAATGTAACCTATGTGCAGTTCTATATTAGTTCGGGAAATAAATGAATTATTTTATGACACTCCAGCTGTGGTGAAGGTGTTTTTTCTGGTTCTAATTTCACGCTCTGTTTTCTTCAACGTGGGAATAGAGAGCAAAATTCAGAAGTTCTTTTTAGAGAGTTCCTTGTGAAACACGCACTTTTACACACAGTCAGTTCGGGATTTTGATTTTTTTTTTTACGCACACATTAATGATTACAATTTTATTTGAAATCTTATTTTTCCGGCGCTTTAAAATAATTGATAAAATATTTAATAGAGAATTTAGGTCTTTTCATCCCAGCTCGAACGGGGACTTTTTGCTCTAACAAGGTTATTTATTCACATACGACTGCTGTGTGCAGTTTAAATTATAAACGTAAAAAAACTAAAAGCCTCCGAACTGTTTTACTTGAATTATTTGATATAATTATTTGATTATAATTCCTGTGCCGCGCGTGCACAACTTTCAAATTTTCTAAACTGGCTCCCCAAAGGAAAATCATTTGTTGGCAGATTATTTTCAGACTTCCTGTAATAAGAAAGCAGAATTTTTTTCTCAAATGCGTGATTTCACTGCTCATGTGGGGGAAAAAAAGTTGTCAATTGTTCTTGGAATAATTGAAATGATGGACTTTTCCCCCACGCTGCTGTTTTTCTCTCGCGACTCTGAAAACTCCTCAATGAGCAGGAGGGCCTGCACTGACACCTGGTGTTCGCCGCCTGTTACTGCATCCATGCAGCGTGAAGGTTCCACTTAAACACGAAAACAGGTTGAACGACAAAGACTCCAGACTGCAGCTTCTGCCTGTACAATACATTTATTATCATCATTAGGAGCAATAAGCAGCCATATTTAAATATGTTTCTTCCTAATACAACAATTAGGTTAATGTGGCCAGGCCTACATGTTAATAAAGTTGGGTGTTATCTACATGTCACTAACAATCCTACAAGCAAAACTGAAAATATAACAAAGAAAAACAGCCAGTCATCGGCAGACAAACTGAAATATGCGACAGAGGGTGCAGTGTCTATAACTGCTCATACAGTCCGTGTGGAAAATAAACATACAAAAAAAAGTTTTCCTGATGATGCAAACCCAAACGTTTCCTGCAGATCTCAGCAGTACTTCAAGAAATTCAGTAAACCTGTTTGAGGTTCTTCATCTCAGCTGGTGGTCTTCTGCTGACTTCCAGTCGCAGGTCTGCAGTACTGAAACTCAATCAGGTTTCTTCTTGCTCAACATCGTCGATCGACAAACTTGTATATTTTGGAAAATAATCACCACTGCGCTCAGTCGCTGCACTTCTCCTTTCAGAAGCGCAAAGATTCCAGTTACGCTGCCAGATTCATCTCTGGATGTTGACTGACGTTCTGAGGACCAATCGGGTGATTTGTTTTAATCAGGAATAAAAACGTAAAACTAAGACCTGGTGAGCCACTAAAATTGTGAATTTCTGGCTGACAAAAAGAGAAAACCCCCAAATATTTAGATTCATTATAAAAGTCTTTTTCCGCTTTAGTCATTACAGGAAAACTCCAGTGTTTTTCAACTGAAGCCAAATTTGCCAACTTTTAAGGTCTAAAAAACAAAACGCATCTTTTTTTGGAAATGACTCCAGTCTGGAGTTCGGTCGCTGGGGCCGATGAGCTCGACAAGGACGTACACGTCAAGTCAAAGTGACGGAAACAGACGTGACCACTCAGTTACTGAAGGGGGCGCCGTTTCCTGAAGTTTTCCGACAGTTACAAAAGACAAATGAACTCCAATTTGGCCAAACATTCTGCACAAATTAGGTTGATGGTGTCTGCGGAGCAGAAGGATGTGTTCTATAGAGAATCTTTACAGTTCGTGAGTCACAAACAGGGATCTGCTGCGCGTCAACACACACCAACTACCATTCGAACAGTCTGTCGGGCCCCGCTGGTGCCAATGTGCAACCTTGTCGAGCTAAACTGTCCGAGTGACCGGAGTTTCAAAACAATGGATTTTGTGAAATTGTAGATCCTCAAAGTTCAGGAAAGAGGGCTCAGATTGAAAAACAGCAGAATTCTCATTCTTAAAGTAAGGGTAGAGACATTGTCAGCTACAAGTGCTGCTCTTTAACATTAAAATGCACTAATCACACAGACACACACACACGAGGTGAAAAAGAAGAAAGGGTGAAGATCTGACGACTTAAGGCTGAAGTAATGAGACGTGTTTACAGAGATGAAATTTGCCACAAACACGTGCCAAGCACAGAACAAACAAACTAGTGACAGTGTGTGTGTGTGTGTGTGTGTGTGTGTGTAAAACAGCGGGTCACAACCAAATGCTACAACGTTCACCGCCGTCCATCGAATGACTCCGGCCTGATTCTGTTGAGCCGAGTTTTGATGGAAGTCCTCATTCGTTGGCTCATCTTTCAATCCCGGCGGCGAACGAACAGTCGGCAGAGGCAGAAACATAACTGTGTGTGTTTTACTGTTAAGGCAGCCATGTTGTACATTGCATTGATGGTCAGACGCCGTTCGTTCGTACATAAACAAGGGACGTCAGAGCGGGACGAGGTCCGACCAGTCCTGGACCTGGCTGTCGCTGAAGGAGAGGGAAAGACGATGGAAGTCACGCCCCGCGTCCTCGCAGGAGTTTGGGAGGAGGCGGGGCTGCAGGAGGCGCTGTTGCTGTCAGTGGGGTCCAGGTTGGTGCCAGTTTCACTGTTGGAGCGATTGCTGGGGGAGTTTAGTCCAGCGGTTTGCCGCCGTCGCCCTTCTGGTCCAAGCGGCTCTTGCTGCTCTTCACCATGTAAATGAAGTAGGTCAGCGTCTCCTTCTCGTTTACCGGGATGTTCCTGAAGTGACGACTCACCGTCTGCACAAGAGGACGGACACAGGTCAACGTCTTCACCTACACATCATTTTCTGCTATACAGGCCCGAGTGAGCGTGAGCTAAACTGAAACCGTCAGAGAAGCTGACACTTTCACGTCAGTCAGTCAGTAAACACACAGAATTTTTATTCTTATCGTCACATGTGGAGCAGCTGGTGGTCTCAGTTCTTTCAGACTGACCTAATCTGCACATCCAAACACACCTGAAAACTCACATGGCTTTTGGAAAACTGGTCCAAACTAAAGATGAATATGATGAACGATGGCTTTGAGCAGGACCAGGCTGATACCTGTGACTGTGGCTGGAAACCTGTTTTATTCAATAACGGCTTCCTAGTAAAGTGAGCACAACCTTCAGGAAAACGACGTACGGTCCGACGTCCATCAGCGTTGAACTCAGCATGTTTGGAGCCTCTGTGCAACACGACGACGTAACCCGCGGCCCCGCGTGAGCGCTGGAGGCTCAACAACAATCTAACTAATCAATCAATCACTCACTCTAGAAATTGTCCAAAAACAACAACAGACTGTCATCACATTTTTTCAGAGCGCAGAATGATGTCCTCCGATCGCCTCTTTTTGCTTAAACCTGTAGCTGAACTCAAATTTACTGTCAAATGACAAAAACAAGCAACAAATCGAGTCATTGAAGAAGATGGAACCAACAAATGTTTAATAACTTTGCTTGAAAAAGGACCGAAATGATGATCAAAGTAGCTGTTGATTATTTTTCTCTTATTTGACTAACCGAATAATCAATGAATTGTTGAAGTCGACTTCACACACTATTAGAAATTAGAAATTAAAACCTAGTGAGGCTGAACATGTCTTCCAAGACATCTTACAGACTTCAGAAAAAAACCCAAACAAAAACCAACCAGCATAAGTACGCCTGCTGAATACTGGCGCTCGTGTTGTGATAGAAATACTGTATATTATGTGGTGGGCTGAACAACGAGTCGGACACAGGTCGGAGCAGTGAGCGGGAACCCGAAACAAACGGACTGTTCTCCTGCCGGGCTTCCACGTCACAAAACCAGCACAGAGATGAGTGACGCCTGGACGCAGTGTGGACGGCCTGCAGACGGACACTGACTTCAGCACAGATCAGTGAAAACGCCCTCTGCTCCAGGACAGCACGCACAGCAGCGGCCTTTCTGTTTTCTCTGGGCCACAAATATTCAGCATTGGAGGCCTTTTCTGCAGGTGAAATCCAGCCTTCCACACCTGATTTCTGAGGTAAAGCTGACTTGAACACTCTCTGACTAAGAAAAATGCCCCTTAATGCCCTTAAACATGTTCTGAGAGTTTAAGATGGATTCACAGTTATAAAAACACAACGAGAACTGCTGACTTCTGAAGATAGTATTGAACCGGTGAGTTTGCAGATTTAGGAGAAGCCGAACTCGTGGCCGTTTGGATTTATTGAGCGAGGAGTCGGCGGCGGTCGTCGTCGGGGCTGACCGGCCGTTATTAATGACGTGACAGGCTCATTACTATGAGGGTCTGAGCCGGTCCAACAGCCTGTGGAAACATTCAACTTGCAGCCCATTTCAAGCTCACATCCGACCCCCTCCGCAGGGCGCTGCATACAGGAGGTATTTGTCAGGGCCGGGCGGGGCCAGCTGCATCAGGTCCACCTGCCGATTAGGCAAATTACTCTCACCGTCGCGGCACCACCAATTACTGTGTGGGACGGCGACACGACGTTTATCACGGCACGCCTAATGGGGCAGCTCAATGGCTGTCGGTGTTACGCCGATTACGAACGGAAATCCTTCAGGATCCTTTCAAGGAAAAGCCGGCGTGGCGTTCTGACGGCCTTAAAGCCGTGGAGTTCAACTTGTGTGGACAAACGCACGTATGACTGCTCAACGCGTGATATTCAGATGCTGACAACAACTGTTATTCTAATCAATGACAAATGACTTTTGTCCAACTGAAGTCTGACACCCAAACGCACTCAGAGAGCGCAGACCTCTGTCCAGGCCAAACAAGCCCCGCCCACAAGTCAGCAGGCCTGAACATTTGACTCCTTTTACTCACATTTCCAGCACCAATGCTATTCGATTTTCCACTGGGAATTCTTCAATGAATCTTTGAATACCCCCCCCCGCCCAAAAAAAATATATACGTATTTCCAGACAAGTCAATAATCGGGCGAACTTTTCAAATTTATATAATTTGGCCAATATTCTAAGTGTGCGTCTGACTGCCCACGGCCAGAGAAGCTAATTGGGTCGTGAACTGGTCTGCGGAGAGCAGCAGGGACGCGACACCAGTGTTTACCTCTGCCAACTGGGCCTTGTTGAGTCCGGGCCTGGTCTGCAGCTTGTAGTGTCGCTTGTAGCGTCTCAGCGTGTTGACCTGCAGCTGGAACAGATCCACCTGACAACAGCAAAGACGCATCGTCTCATCACACCACTCAGTGCTACAGGCTTCATCCCCATGAAGAAAACAGGTCTTTTCAGCAAACGCCGCAAATTATACATTCTAAAAACAATAATAATCCTAAATAATAAACATCACAACCTTGCAACATTTCATTATTTCACGCTTTTAATGTTTCCTGCGTCAGTCACATGTCCGTGTGGTGAAACATCTGAGTCCACGTTACCTCCGGCACCTCCACATCGTGGTCCGGGGACTCTCCTCCATCGTCGCTGGTCTTCCTCTTCCTCTTGTTGCGGACACTCTGGATGAAGTTCTTATGGAAGTCGCAGATGTACAGGTGCCGCACCTAGAAATTATCGTGAGCATTAAGAGTCACACGGCATGACAGCCAGCAACTTCCACAGGTCTCATGCACTATCAATTGAAAATCATCGACTGAGGAATATAGAAAATACATTCTGTCAAGTAAAACCAAACTTTTTTCATATCTAAATCCAAACACACACGGCCACTACTGATTGTTCACATCATTTAAAGTGAAAAATTGCAGCCAGTGACTCCTTCAAATAGCTTCTTTAGTCCACGAGACTCTTCATTCATTTACTCCTTATAAAATCCTTATATTTACGGCATGTAGCGATTTATTCTATTTGTGTAGCTGGAAGCCGCAAATGTCTGAAAGATAAATTGATTAAAACAAGTTGGCAGCTCACTGATAAACCAAATGTTCAGGGCAGCTCCACACAGCAGCGCAGTGTTGTGTTGAAGAAACTATCCCAGAATAAAACTGGAACAAAAATTCCAAGACACAGTGCCTACGAGACGTCCGTACGTGTCTGTTTTGGCAACACGGTACCTGCTGTCTCTAATTTAAAACAACTTACATGAAGTTATTCATTCATAAATGGTGTCAACCCAACTTCTGTGTGCATCCAATCCTCTGGGCCAAACTCAGAACATGTGACCTGTCTCACGAGTCCACAGAAAACCTCGGAAACGGGTGACATCTATCTGAAGGAAAGTGGCCCCGCAGACGGGACCGCGATGTGTCCCGCTGCCTTCAGTGACCCTGAGCCCGGTTCTGCTGACTGTGAAACAATCAAAAGGCAGCAGATGTGTGTATGATCCCGACTGCAGCGAAGGAAAGCCAGGAGATATCAGAGCTCCAAATGTGACTGTGTGTTTGGATAAATGTCACGGTATAACCGGTGGGACATTTACTGTCATAAAAAAAAGCTTCATAAACATGAGCGCTAACATAACGGTTCAGCTGAGCAAACAAAGACATTTTCTGCCTCAAGCTTCTTCAGTTTGTGGCTTTTCTGTACTTGGTGACAAAAAAAAACAAGAAAAAAACATCTCTTGATGTTAAAACTGGTGTCCAAACAAACAAACAAGGTCAGATTAACACATGACGCTGGAGTCCAGGAAAACTGGATATCTTTCACTTTTAACTGTTTTTGGACAGAATAATCGATGAGTAACGAACACTGTGAGATGATAATTGGATGCATAGCGCACAGTATACACAGCTCCGGTTCAAATTACGAGAAAGCAGCCGAGCTGATGGGGAGGTTGATGTCCCTGAGGGTTTGTTGTTCAGTCTGACCCGGTTGTGTCAAGCTCAACGAGCCTGGTTCATTTGGCTTTGACCAGGTGCACTCGATATGTGACGACCCGTCAACACAAACACGTCTGTAAACACACAGTGCTGAGCAGAAGTGTCAGGCCACCAGTAAATCTGTTCATTTAGTGCAGTTTTAATGACCATATGTTGTTGTTTCTCAGTGTCTTTAGTGGAATACCAGCAGAAAATAGAGGAAATATGTACACAGTGTTAGAAAGCAGCTTGTGTTGGCTAAAGTGACTCCTGACACACTCAGCATGCATTGAACTGATTTACTGCGCCGATCCTCGTGTGCATCGCCGCACGTTTATTCGGGTTCAAAGCTTCTTACGGACAGTTTGAGCAACATCTGGTTGTTTTTTGTGTTGAGTGTTACAGTCACATCTCGTACCAGCTCGACTCATCCAAGCCGCTGATATACAAGACCGACGATCAACCACATCGTTCCATTCAAAATGCCAAAAAAATCTCAGAATCTGACAGACATAAAATCATAATTTGCATCAGAGAGGAAACTGTCGAGACAACCCGATAGTCAAGATGTGGCGTTCAAACTGTAATGAAGAAATCCGAAGACCGAGGGGAGGTCGAGCACAAGACATCCTTCTTTCTCTGGGAGAGAAGAAGGCCTCGTCAGGATGCTGAATTGACCTTCCACAGTGTGAAGAAGCTCATCGGGTCTTTGAGGAAGAGGAGCAGGCAAGCCACCACCTCTTCACCGGGCTGAAAGGGCTCAGGTTTGATAAAGCTCACAAAACCTGGCGAAGCCACTTCTGCTCTGAAAACTCTTATTCAAATTCTGCATCTGTATTTCTTGTCATTTCTGCGTGTGTATTTATAAAGACACGGAACTCAATCTGGATGCTCATTAGAACTGTGCTAAAACCGACTGACAGCTGTGGAGGGTCTCCTCCGTGTCGGGTAGCAGGAGCTCAGGCTGACCAGCACAGCCCAGACCGAGTGAGCCTGGCAGCTGAATCTGAATCCTGACCTCTCTCGCAGACACTTACGCTCTTGTCGATGTCCAGCTTGAGCTTCTTCTGCGAGATGCTCTTCTGGATCCGCTTGCTGAAGGAGGCGTTTCCAGCCGAGCGGCCGCAGCGCTCCCCGTCCTCGATCAGGCAGCAGCTCTGTCCGTAAAACGGCGGCGCCGGCGGTCCGTCGTGGCTGTCCTCCTCTGTGCTGAACCCATTCATGGCGTGAGCCCGAGGCTGTCGGTGCGATTTCCCACTCAATATACCGGCGACCCCTGAGCCAGCGTCGTTCACGCGCGGACTAGCTAGCTCGGCTACGTGGCTACTTGGCAAGCTAACAGTGTAATCGCGACTCTGGCGACTTATTCCGCGACGCAGCCGCGTCTGGTCCAGGACATATTCGCACCCTCACTTCGGCTGCTGCGAACGGGAGCTAGCACCGCTGTTAGCACAACCGCAAGGTGGCTGGAGCCGCCGCTAACGGACAAATTCCTCCGCTGTCCCGCAAACAAACCGCCGCGTTTCTGCACAACTCACACAACAACCGCAAATAAGATCGAGCTACAACTACGACAGTCGGCGTCCGCAGACGACACAACTCAGAGGAATTCACGCATTTATCAGCCCGCACCTCAACAACCGCGGCACTCTTTCAATACGCCTCGTACAATGGACGTGCGCCAACGCCATGGCGGAAGCTCCCACCCCGGGCCGCGATTGGCCAACGTTGCAGAAAGGCGGGATTAAAGTGAAAATGCTGTTATTCCATTGGCTCGCAGAAATAGCAATCTCCCATCGGCTCTTCCGGTATCACTCGGCGTCATGTTTTCGTCTCTGAATCGGAGTTGGGAGGTGGCGTCGCCGTCATTTGAAATGACTTTGTTGGGACGCAGTAGAAACTTACAGTAATTGACTGTTGATCGAGTCACAGTGAATTAAATCTGTTTAATCACCTGGAAAATAACACGAATATGGATCAAAGACAAATCCACATCCGGTGTCGACACTGCGGCGATACAACAGAGGCGCGTGAATGTGTCTTACACTTTTCTTCTTTTGTCTTTTTACCTTTCAAGTCTGTGAAACAGCAACAAACATGATTGAGCTGCCGTCTCCACGATGTGATGCCCCCTTTCACCGCACGAGGGAGACACAGGTTAACAAACGAAGGCGGGGAAAACGATTCCCGCACGCGCAAGCAAACAACGCGCGCGCACACACACACCGAATACATCTCCTTCGCTTTTGTATTACTTTTATTGTTGTTTTTAACATTATTACTACTGATTTGCTGTTAATAATATCAGAGCTTTACAAAACATGTTTTCAATATTGAACAAGTTGAAAGGTGCATATAGCTTACATAGACTTATTGTTATTATTATAATTCTTATCTATCCATCTTCTACCGTTTATCCTGTTAGAGGTCACGAGGGGTTCTGGAGCCTATCTCAGCATCTTGGGGCGAAGGCGGGGTCACCCTGGACAAGTCACCAGTTCATCGCAGGGCTGACATATAGAGACAAACAACCATCCACACTCACATTCACATTCACACCTACGGGCAATTTAGAGTGACCAGTTAACCTACTAACCCCCAGTTTGCATGTTTTTGGACCGTGGGAGGAAGCCAGAGAACCCGGAGAGAACCCACGCAGACACAGGGAGAACATGCAAACTACACACAGAAACGTCCTGACCCGGAATCCAACCCAGGACCTTCTTGCTGTGAGGCGACGGCGCTAACCACTGCGCCACTGGGCCGCCCTATAATTCTTATTGTTTTTTTTGTTTTATTCATATTTTAATCTCAACTATATTCCTATTGATATTTTTTACTACTCATGTGTACTGGAGCGGTAATCTGGAATTTCCCCGGTGTGGGATTGTTAAAGTCCTGACTTGTATCATTAGGAGGGTTGAAACTGGGGAAAATAATAGACACGATCAAAGCAGCTGACCTTTCCTCCGGTGGATCCTCACGAACATATTGATAAAGCGTCAGTTTCAGTTCATTTGATAGTTAGTTAGTTTCATGTGTTCTTTGTTTCCGGTTTTATTTTGAAAGTGTTTGTAAAGATCCTCGCCTGTCCCATCAAGCTCGCCGCCCTTGTAATCTCCCACACCTGGGTCTCGCGTCTTCCCCTTCCTTCTGTGCCGGATCGTCTTTTGTGTGTTGGATTGGAGTCTGACACCCAAGTGTTCTGGATTTTCAGATCTGTGTTTTTGCCCTAAGATTTGCATACTGTTGCTGGTACCGGCTGCCTGCCTGTGTACCGACCCGTTCCGACCGTTTCCTGTCTAAGCCCGATAAGATCAAGATTAACGATAATCATCAGACTTAGTTTATTAAAGTCTAAAGCTGATTTAACCATCGAATCATCAGCTTTATATGTAGATATCGTTCGTGCGGCAACAGCTGGGATGGCCCCCGGCTGCCCCTCCACCCCGCCGAGGAGAAGCCGTGTCAGATGATGGATGAATAACCGGTAGTAACACATGTCGGTGTGGCCCGGGCTGCACAGAACCTTGACCTCGGCCTCCTCCCAGACCTCTCGGACAGCTGGACTCCACTCGGCGCTCTTTCCCGAAGCACAGCGGGAGCGCGCTGTGTCTCCATCAGCGGCGGCCTCATTATGAGAGTTAATTTGGGGAGCAGGCGGTGGGCAGAGAGCGCTTTAAAAGGCCGTGTCCACAGGAGGGAGGGAAAGATGGCCAGAAAAACACCATAAAAAGATAATTAAAGAAGGAAAAGCAATTGGCTCAGCTCCTCTGCTGGGCCCAGTAAAGACTCTTTAATGGAGGATGGAAGCAGAACGCCCATGTGCGGCTCATAGGTGGAGGAGAAGACCGATTGACTATGAAAGTGTCAGATGATGGAACGCTGAAACATTAGCCGGTTTGTCTCATCAGGGAAATGCCTCTGAGAGGTAACAACACGCAGAGCTCAGCGTCGTCGTCCCTCTCAGAGCTGCTGTGACAAGTTGAGCGTTATGCGACGTCCCTGGAGACTCCAGGAAATGGGCCACGATGAAGAGCAATATCACTTCAGCCATGAATAGATCAGTCCCGGCGAGACGCTAGCCGAGCTCCGGTGTTGTCAGATGAGACGATTATGAGACTAACATTTAGTTAAAGTGTGTTTTAGCGCCATCAGCCAAGGAGACGATTGAAGTCATAAAGAGAGAGAGGAGAGGGGCGTTCCCGTGGAATTTACGTAGAGAGTTCAGCTCCCACAAACACACACGGTCATGTTGTGGTGGAAGGTCGGCCGTTCCAGGAGCTCGTACGATCTTTTCAAACATTTCTCAGTGCGCGTCATTCTACGATAACATGTCAAGTGTACTCCACCGTGACAAAGCACATGTTTGTAGACACCACCGTCTGAGAGGAAACATGGAAAACTCTGATGAGGCGGGACTCACCGGGGCTGGATGTTGTTTCGCCCCTGAGACGGCGACACAGGCAGATCAGCACCGAACTCATGTCTGTATTAACAAAAAATGTGTCTGCTGGGGCCACGGGCAAAAACCAGTGTTCGTCACCGCTCTGTTAAACATGATCTGACATCAGAAAATTCTAGTGTTTCTCTCCCGTCTCTCCCCTAAAGCATCTGGAGCCCCTGCTGTGGTTTAAGTTTGCTCCTCCTGGTTTGGGGCTCAGCATTAGCCCACCTTGCCCGGTGACAGGCAGCACCAGTGAGCTCACACCAGGTCCTCGAACTACTGTCCTTACTGTCCAAACAGAGGGAGATCATTCGCAAATGACGGTTCTGACTGCGATTTCCCCATGAACGCACGTTTTAAAAATGTGTACGTATGCTGTAGAGTGTGATGAAATCTGCAGGTGGTCGACACTAACGGGATATCTTTTAAAAACGTTAAACACGTCCTTCCTTTTACCAGGCACACCTGTAGGCACAGCCAGAACAGACGGGCCAGGCCAGTAGGTGGTGAGACGGTCCACATCAGCACTAGAGAGGAGCATTCTGAGCCTGTGCAGTGACCTGTTTCCTTTAAGCTGTACCCAAGATCCCAACAGCTCTAAGCTGAAAAAGCTGTATTTGGCCATTTTTAAAATGTGATTGATCTTCTTCACTTGTGTCGATGTGGGAACCTCGTTAGATAAAACAGCGGCTGCTCGCTGTAGCACATCATGACGCAGGCTCAGGTGTCAAATATTAAGTGAGTGCAGAGAAATCCGGCTGAATTATAATCATCACGCCGTTTAGTGCTTCCTCTTTATCAGTGAAAAACATTTGAGCTCTCTTGGAAAAATAAGAGAAAATTTGGAAGAAACCCATTTTGACGTTGCAGGTTTAATCCTTCAGCTCAGTTATTCAAGCAGTGATGAAGATACATCTGCTCTGGGGGAGACCATCAAATGTGGACACAGATAACGTGCTGACATAAGACATAATCGTGCAAACTGTTGTGGAAATAAAGCAAAGCTGTACATAGGTTAAATACAGGCCAGCCGTGCCGCTGAGATGCAAGAGACAAAATGAAGAGAGGATGGATCTGAGGTGCAGGAATGAGTGTTTACACGACTTCACGTCGTTTAGACCAGGAACAAGGCGCTCACGGTCGGGTCCGTTGTGAGAAACACGTGGTGAGTGGCAGCAGCCAATCAGATTTCTTCTTGTCTGGACACAGTTCCAGTGATTTCATATTCACTTTCTGAAAGGATCTCCGTGCTGTCCTACAGCACATTGTGAGACAACTGTAATTCTGTTCGTCCATTTTTTTTTTAAAACTCATAAAACGCTGTATGTTCATGTAAAAGAGAGGTGATGTTGAATTTTTACATTAGATCCAATGAAACCTTTCAATTTTCTGATGAAAACCCCATTTCTGACCCAGTTAACATGTTCATGTGGTGTTTTTATGTATTACAACACATTATGGCTGAAATAAGCATCAACCCATCAATCCACTAGTCACAGTCTCCAAAATACTCACAGCCCGGGTCTTTTATGTAGAAAATCTCAGACACCAATCCTGATGACTTGTGGGGGCGGGGCTTAATGTTGTAGAAAAGAAAGACTGTGATGCATCAGCTTGTGGGCGACCTTGTTCAAGTGGCTCCTCCTCTTCCTCTTGGGAATGTCTGGTTCAAACGTGTGGTTCAATTACTCCGATGTCAGAACTTGCCACTGTGCAGCGTATAGTAGACTAGTTTAAAAGCCAGACGATGACAGAGCAGGTTAGTGGAATAGGCGGGGCTAAAGTAGCACGTTCGGAGAGCCCCACAGCCTCAATTAGGCAAAGGTGTAGAATTACATCCAAGTCATTTTAAGGACATAGAAGGAAGTTTTTCAGTTTTTTTTTAGGGTTTGATGGTTGGCATTAATAGTTTGAACAAGACTTTAATGTTTTCGTACTCTCGTAACGATCCACTCAGAGTAACTCTGTTAGTAGTGACACCTAGTGGTAAAAGTCCGGTCGTTCAGGTCTGATAAAGTTTCTCTTTTCACATGTTTTGTTATCCGTACTAAAAGACAGCCCCTTATTTACTCAGTGGACAAAACAGAAGTTGGAAGGTGTCGCCATGACAACACAATTAATCAAACACGACATTGTGATATTACAGCTGCAGCTTTTTGGTCTTCAACAGCCAGTCCTGAGATCTCACTTGCCACTTTTTAAATCTGTTCACAGATATCATACAGATATATGCTGCAATATGCTTACGAGGATTCATGGTTAACATGTCACATACCGAATAATCCGCAGAAACAGATTGCGCATTTTAATTGGATTCTTAAAAATGTTCCACCGTGTTTTGTGGGAAGCCGAATGAAAAATGACCTCACAATGATGAAAAGTAATCATTAATATTTGTCTGGAACCTGCCTGCACACCAGCGACCACCTTTACGCGTGCTTTAAAATGTCAGGTCACAGGTCAGCGCTCTTAAATCCAACCAGTCTCAACAAAAACACCAAATGACGTAATGATTAATTCCAGATCAATTTCACTTATGTTTTCCATTTTGTGCTCAACGTGCCAGCAGTGCTTAAGGAAGTGTGCAAAATCAGGTTGTCTCGCCAGGCACGGTGGCACTCTGACTTATTGCTTCCCGACCTTTCGTGGCATTTGGAAAGGGCAACTCTGCAGACAGAGGGTGCATACGCGTATGCAAATGGCTAACGGTAGGCGCTGGCAGCGTTGGGCCATATCATGATTCAAATTAGCTGCTCTGCGCCATGATAATGAGACTCTATGACATTAGTGCTACTAATATTTAAGGTACTGGGTCGTTTCCATGTCAGTAAGGCACACACTTCCAGTCAGTGTCATTTATGTCACAAATCTCACAGTGGAAAGGCACACAATTTTCGGACCGAATATATGCTTTAAGGTGGAAGGAAGACAAATTTTTATGCAACTCGACTTTGAATGGATTCGACCCACGACGGTGCCGTCATCAGATAATCCCTTCCAGTAAAAGCTCATTTCAGCTCCCAAATCACTAACACTTACGCTTAAATACTCTCTGCTAATTTACATGGACACCAAAGGCCCATCCACAGGAATCTTTCAAAAGAAAGCCGTCCGAAGTGGATTGTGGTCATGTGAATACTCTGTACATGTAATACACTGCCTGATTGGACTAAAACAACAACTAGCAATGCTTTAAATTATTTAAAATTATTTTTTAACACCATTTTTCCACACAAATGAACCACCTTGTGCTTTTGGTTTCTACAAAAGCACCATGGCTGGTGTGTCACAAAAGGTTTTTGATGGAGTGTCAGGAAATATGCGTGAAATAATGTAAATAAATGAATACTTGGCTATGATTTTAGCCACCTCCACTAAAGGTGAATGGGAGAAAATGTCTATTGAGAAAAACATCCATGTTTGTGTGGGCAGGGCCTAAACCCAATTACCAAAAGCTCACATGCTTGACAAAGCCCAGATCTACCATTTGATGAGATGTAATGCCTGAAGTATGTCCAAGATGTGGTTGTGGTGACGCTGCGTTCGCCAAGACAGCATTTAGGAACATGGCTAATGCTAGCAGCCTGACTTCTGTCCAAAGCAAAAACAACAATAAGAACTCCTTTGGGACGCAGAAGATCTGGTCTCAGGTCTGCGGTAAAGGCAGAGGCATGTTTCTGATGGATCCGGTAGAAAGAACATCGGTTTGGACCCTCTCAGGTCCCGGTGGGACCGGTGGGAAACAGACGGAGGAACAGAGTGATGCCCGCTCGTCCATTTGCTAGTTTTACATCGGCTTTTCTCTATCTCCTCTGTTTTCATCAGCGCCATTTTATTTTGTCTGCAGGGTAAAATCTCCCAATTTCCATTTCTTGTTCCGCTTGGGGAAAGGGACAACAGTGCCTCCTCCTGTTTTCATTCCATACATTCCTTTCATTCCTTTGTACCATTAAGTTGCCATTACATTGTTCAGAGCCAGTGGAAAACAAATAGTATATAAAGATTATTTTGGCATCATTGTGTTATAACATAAATGTTGTTTCCCACCACTGTGGTCAGCGTACATTAAAATCAAATGTGTGGTCACAGTCAACTTTACTATCTGAAGTGTAATTAATGTGGATTGCGTGTTTATATTCATGCAACTCAAATAGGTTAACAAGAAAATGAAGGGTGCACAGTGAAAAAATGTGTTCCTGTCATCTTTACGTGATGCACCAGAGACATGGCTGGAATTAACATGCGAGTCAATATGAATATAATAAACAAAAATCTGATACTGTAAACACTCTTGTAGCTCGTTCTTGTCTCACTCATCCCTCTTCCACGGGGAGGTCAAAGGTCAGGGTCAGCATCAGTGAAGCTGCCCTGCAAGCTTGAATATTTGCTGATTATATAGACTGGAGGTGAAACCTCGCATGTCCCTGTTGCACAAACATGATCCAAACACATATTAGCATCTTTTCCCCTCGCTCCTCTGCAAGGGACTGACTCATCCAGCTCTGCGTCTCCACGACAACCCAATCTGTTCAGCATCTTCTTGCATGATTTATGGATGAACCTGTAACTTCTGGATGTGATGGGGATTTACGCAGCCCTTCGCTTTATGACTGCTCTATAAGTGTCTGCTGCAGTCTCACTGTAGGTTTAAAAAAATGAAGGTGGTAGACCAAATGCCACGGCGGGCCAAATGAGCCGGTCTGAAACTGGAAACGTTCCCATTTGATTTGACCTGATTTTTGTACAGGATTCATCACATCGTCAACAAAAATAGACCAAAGTGATGTTTTTATAAATCTCTGCAAGAACAAACTGATAAAAAGCTGAAAAAACGCTTAGAAAAGAAAGAAAACGCTAATATAAAACCATACACAACTAATACACTATACTGGAAGGTAAAAGTCATTTCTGAGATGTTATAAGACACCTAAACGTCCAAACAACATTTATGTTTTAAATGAGCAATTGGTAAGATGCTCGTTTAAAAAATATGTGACATATTACATATTCAGAGATTCAGACAATATTTGAAGTGAAAACTGAAAATCAGAAAATGAACTGCAGTCAACCTAGAGTGAAAAAGTAATCATTGTGATGCTTAGCCCAAAATCTGTGTCTGTGTGTTGTATGAGACAGCTAGCCACTGGAATTACCATGCTAATCAACTAGCTGTGGCCTGTCTCTCCTTGTAATACAAGTGTGCCTCAGGAGGCGACAGTGTGTCACTGCGACCTCCACTATGCAACAAGAGGGGATGAAGAACAGCCGCCCGAGCGCTTTTCAGCCACTCACATTAGAAACTGAGAGTAAACGACCTTCAGCACTACCCCGAACAGCAGACTAATGCTTAATGTGTGCAATCAATGACAAAACGTCTGTTATATTCTGTGAAAAATATTTAGGCGTGGATATAATGTAATGTTTGTTTACTGTGGAGTTGTGGTCCAATAGCAAAAAAATAAATACGTTTTATTTAGTTTAGTTTATTTTTAGAGCACAAAGGTTCAGGCTTAAACCCATCTCCTCCTGGTACCAGTCGGTAGCTGCAGGTCCGATGAAGACGAGAAGATCGCTGAGACAATTAATGCAGTCACATAGTTTTTATGACAGTTACTGTTTTTATGCACATAAATGCAGAACCGTGTTCACTGTGTGTACACTGAACATACAGGAAAGCTGCTTTTCATGGTTTGATTTAAGACCATTAATTCTTGTAATACAACCAATCTAATGAACTTTGTGTCAGTGGTTTGGGAAGAACTTCTCCTGTGTCCCTGCGAAGACGCCGGCGCTAGAATTAAATGGCTCATCTGGTTCGGGTTGGAAGAACTGGACCAGCAACTGTCAACCCGTCCTGATCAGCCGCAGTCGGACCTCACCGACGCTCGATTGGCCCAATCTGGTGGTGGAAGATGTGAAACCAGAGCAGCGAGGCTGTTGATGCAGCAGGAGGATAAAATCACACAAACAATGTTTATGATCATCCATCATCCATTCTGATGAAAATAATGGCAGGTGAAGAATCACTTCAGGATCTGATCGGACCTAATCCTTGATTAAAGAAAACAGCTGACACGTCGGTCAGTTTGTTATCAGCTCCAAAATAACTGTTTTGAATCATACACTTTGACTCATTGGTGCGAGTTTGACTTCTAATGTTCAAATACAAAAAAGTTGAACAGCGTTCAAAAATCTCAGTTTATCCCAGCCGACATTAGAATGATCCATGTTCTCCCGCGTCAAAGTGTCTGGTGCGTACAACAATCCATTACAGTGGTGTGAAGATTCCTTCTAGCTTCGCAGTTATTTGCATGACAAACACTTTTCAGTAACAAATTATGTTGTTTGGGACGTGTCTCCGATTGCACCTGTGGTCTGTTCCAGGAGAACGCTGGTATTTTTCAACCTCAGCCCTATTTTCCAAACTTTGAGGATCTAAAAATTCCCAAAACACATTTTTTTTTTAAATTTTCTTTTTATGTTCCAGTATGTTCAGTTGCTATGACTCAGCAAGGCTATATTCACAAATTCTAGAAGTAGAATTATTACAAGTTGAATTTGCTTTTCATCACAAAGCAGCAGAAAACCTCAGAAAACTACTGGCGTCTGTGGAGCTGCAGCAGTCACAGGAAGCAGAGACATGTGTTTTCTGTCTTGACGTTTTCCTGCAGCTGAATCAATCAACCTGAGATTAATTTTTTTTTTTTTTTTTTAAAGATGTGTTTAGACCCTCAGAGTCTAGGCAATATGGCTTTGGTTGAAAAATACCATCAGCTTTCTTCTTTAAGAGCAACATGGTGACCAATTTAAGACATAAAATCAGTACAAAAACTGATGTTTAAATATCTGTTGTTATCCATCCTGAGGTAAAGGCATTTGGTCATGTACGCAGACATGCAGGCTACCCGTCGGCATCAGCCGCCAATGGGCCAAACTGCACCTTCAGCGAGATGAGCCAATGCGCCATGAAGCACAAAGTTGGTCACCAACGTTTCGGCACAGCTGTGGTGTCGGACACTCCTGCTTTGGAAGGTCTGGGAGAGGTTGTGAGAAACATCCAAACCTGGTGAGGGATGACAACAGGCATCCATATTTTGAAACTGTGGTAATGTCTGATATTATTATTATTAGATTCTGCTCTTTAAAGGCATTACAGTTATATGATTTTCTGCCTTTTACACATTTACACTTCTGCTTTTCTACGATTTTTCTTCTAAGATGCTGCTGTGACCTGTGACTTTCTTTGATGATGGTTCAGTCTTTTATCAAATCAAATCAAATCAAATTTTATTTGTATAGCCCGAAATCACAATTTACACATTATCTCACTGGGCTTTGACAAACTGTACAGATGTGACATCCTCTGCCCTCAGACCCTCGAACCGGGTGAGGAAAAACTTAAAAAACCCTAAACAGTGAAATATGCTGCATAAAAGACATTAAAAACATATTTTCTTCCTTTTCTTCCTTCTTCTTGTACTTGTCTGCTTTTGTCACCTGTCTCTCTCATCTGCGTGCACTTCTTCTCAGTTTTCAGTCACTTATTTTCATCTTTCGCTTTTGGCAGTATTATAGTTTTTCTTCCAGTCGTTTGAGCAATAATTTCATCTCTTTGCGTCTTCATCATGTGTCTATTCAGTCGACATGCTTCCACTTTACATATTTCTGCTTTTGAGTTCAGCCTCCACACACATTTTTAACAGGAAATGTAATTTCTCTCTGATGCTGTCTGTGACAGCTCACACTCAGGACTTTCACTTAATTTTCTCTCCTTTTCCCCTCGATGACACAAAGTCATACAGCTTCAGCATAAAGACATTTTCACTGAAATATTTCAGTCCCATCTCGACTCCAGGCTACATCTTCACTGTGTTTGTGAACATGCCGAAACACACTGAATGTTTTATATAATTAAACAAAAATGTTACTAAATGTTGAAATTACATTACATTTAACAGAACAGCCATGTGTGCTACATTTTATTTCCCCAGTTTTCCTGTGAAAACAGGTTAAATCAAAATTCTTTTGTTGAGATTGTGAGTTGATTGTCATTTTCATGAGATAACAGCTGCTGTTGTCTTGTGATAACGAGACCCTTAGCTCACGAAACAGCTAGTGGATGACCTGAACACTCATGTTGTCAAACATAAACTTTGTTCAGTGTTTATTCACTGAAACTTTCACAATAAAACATTCAAACAGTAAAACAAAAGCAGAACTAAAAGGCCGACCTGCCCACGTGAGACTGATATTGGCCTGAGAACTGTAACATTCCACCTTAAGTCACGGCAACCTCACGTTATTCTAATGCTGTCATTCCAAAACTGAAGTGTGCCTCGGCCCACTTCAGAATCAGAAAATGAGCTGGGGCCCACCCAATGTTTAACTCTCCACTCTGACCAAAATACGAGACTAAAATGGAGTATTTCCCTGAAAGATAGTACACGGGCTGATGCCAATATTGTGCATATTAATAATCCAAAAATTAAACAAATTGTTAACTTGCGTATCTCTTAATAATCATGATTCTGCCATTCCATTCTGTTACAGCGGGGATGTTTGCATGAATATTACAGGAGCTTGACCGCTGTCACAGTAGTAATGGTCAGATTGGCATTCTTAATGAACAGTGACAGAATTTAATCACTCTGTTTAATCAGTTTTGATCCCTTTTTGATAGATATGTAACTGTTATATTAATGAGTGAATTCAAACAATAAAAAAAAATTGAACACTAAAAACCTTTATGTACTTTTTGTGATTGACCGCTCGCTGTGCACCTGCAGTACCCTTACAGTCCACCAGGGGGCCAAAGCCCACACTGTGGGAATCAGTTTTCTGACAGAAGCTGAACCAGAGACCTCCTGTGAACTGGAAAAACTTTCCTGTCTCCAAGGAGCAATAGTGCACACACAGCTGTGTTTCTCTCGCATGTTGGCCATGCAGTTTTGTCTGATTTAAAGTCCTTCTCAGCAGACACCAGTGTCGTTCTTACTTTCACGACCCCGCTCTCCAATTAAGCTGAGACTTCCCCCATAGTGCCATTGCTGAGTCACTCGGTGCTCAGAGTGACCATGCGGAAGACGTTAAAGCCACGGAGGTGTCGACACAGGAAATGAGCAGCCGCAGCGCTCCGTCTGTCCGTCACAAAGAGGGACGTCTCTCTGTCGGACGGACGATTCAGGTGTGGTTATACAACAGTGTCCCAGCATCAGCTTCGGATGAAGTGATCATGTAATGCCGTTTGTATCTTGTATAGACAGACTGACAGCACAGAACGGAAAAAGGATCTATTATCAGCTGTGATTGTCCCGTTTCAAACCAGATTGTCAGAATGTGGGGTGGACAGACAGATCCGCCAAATGACACATTAGCCTGAAGACTCATCTCATTCCAACAATGACGTCCATAAACCCACATTAGCTTGGGACGTTTGCACTGATGTGGAGCAGTTACAGGGAGTCACAGCAGGACTGGAAAGTGAACCAAAGGAGGAAAGAGGAGACCTCAGACTCTGTCACTCAAATATGATCCAGTAACAGGAAGTCAACACATTCATTTCAGGCCAAAAACTCATAGAAAGCCACCAATGGTTGTTTTATTAGAGACAGCCCAGGTGGAGGGTTGGTGGTAAGACTTACTGGCAAAACCACCCAAAGTAAATGAAACCAAAACACAGAAATGTTCTGACAGGATTAACTATGTGGACGTCTTTTCTCTCTTTAGGGAAGCTTGCGTATTTTATCTCTGCCTGTATCGTGAATAAATGTCGTGTCATGACTTGAGAACGGACGTCTGAAATGGACGTGATAGAAAACTCACGGACCACATCCAAACGCGTCCGTTTGTAGTGAACAACTGCACATAACGGTGGAAATAACAAAAACATATGTTCTGAATTTCAGGTGGGAAAATATCCTGAAGACGTGACTGATTGAATCCAATCGTACAGCCCAAAACCACAAACGGCAAATTGTCTCAGAGGGTCTTTTACAAACTGTACAGATGTGACCCCCTCTGCCCTCAGAGCCTCGAAGCGGGGGAGGAAACACTTAATAAACCCCAGATGAGGACTGCTTCTTCCCGGACAGACAGACACGTGTGGAGGTGACGCAGTAGAGTCGGCGGTGGTCGTTGCACCCTGAGTCTCTGTAAAGCCACACAGCTGAGGATCGTTCGTGTCGTCAGGCCTCGTCAACAGCAGCTGCTGGTAACTGATAAAAAACCTCTCAGTGTGATTCTGGTTCCCACCTTCTGCCATCCAGTGGCCACTTTGTCAGGGTTTACGGTCTGGTTTAAGCTGGTTTCACTTTCAAAGCCATGAATGCAGGGTGGGGCACATGGTTTTTATATTGGTTTCTTTTCTGAATGAAGAAATGGAGTTTCACTATCAAAAAAGGGTCAGAGTCAGTTTAATTTAGACACTTTGTGTCAGGCAATGATAAATGAGCAACGTGGCTGCGTTCAAAGTGGACGATGCCTGCAGGAAAACAACAACCTGATTTCATATGGATTGTTCTTTTTGTGCGTAAACACTCATGGGGGCGATTATAACCCCACCCTGAGCAGCAGACGGTGCTCAGACCAGTAATGCTTTAATGAGGCCCCACACAGGCCTGTAATTTACCCTCTGAACCTCCGTTTTCTCGTTTCTGCTCCCCTGCAGCTGCATGAATCATTGGCCTGATTACAGGCCTGCGGTCCAAAAAGCAGCTAAAACGCTGCAATCGACGTCTCTGCAGCTTTCAAACTATTTAAACCTGTTTTATTGAAGTGATTCATTAAAAGTAGACTTTCTGTCTTCTAGAGAATCATCTAAGCCTAATGGCACCATTCGGGCTGTGTGGAAACAGGGCTTGGATCAGTTTTCAATTTCTAATACAAGACTAATGTTCAGTTTAAAAACTGATGTAATTCTGACTTGATACACTGAAGTAAGGGAATTGAATTGTTTCTATGCTGACTGACAACTAAACGACTAACTTGATGAGAATATGAGACGCTGTCAGGACCCCAGATTCTGTCCGAGGAATAAATGTGAGGGAGAGACGCTCTGTGTGGCATCGGAGCCGAAACCAGGACAAAATGAGGCACAATAAGGGTAACCTTACAAAATCTGTGGAAAGCTGTAAGGAAAACAGCTCCGTCATCACTTTTGCTCGCTTGATGTGGCTGATTAGAAGCTGAAAATGCTGCAAGTGTGGAGAAATGAGGAGGCAGAGAGAAGAAGGAAGGAGAAACTGCACTATATGGCTGAAATGATGGATTAGTACAGCGACGGGCTCAAGGTGCTCTGCCTTTTCATCGCTTTCGTCTCTTGTCTCGGCCGATGAGACGGACGGGCAAAGACGCTCGCACCCGTCCTAAAGTGCCGAATATAAACTGACCTGAGCTCTGGCCAGTGAAGTCACTTACCTTCGCTTGTTGACGTGGAGAGCAGGGACAAGCCGAGGGCTTCTGACACGTGGCCAAGGTTGTAGCCTTCAGACTTTGTCCTCTCAGATCTTGACTGGAATGAGCGGATGTGGCCACTGAGCACATACACGATAACGTATGAAATACATAAAAAGCTGAGCCACGGCTTTTCTCTTAGCGGCCGACACGGTTCCCTCCTGGTTCTGCTCTCCACTTGGGTTCATGTCCCGGCTTCAGACGGAGGGCACTCCGCCTACCAGTTTGACCTGCCTGAAATGGGCTTCTTTTGCAATTTTTCCTTTTTTAAAAAGATCAATTCTGGTATTTCTCAACCCCTTTTTTTGAAAATAACTCCAGTGGAGTTTGGTCAACAAGGCTACATGAATGACGCATGGCACGACTCAATGTCAGGAATACATTTTCACCATTAACTACACTCAGAGTGCTACAAAGTGATTAAAAATGAACCTAATTACAGGCTTTGGAATTAATTCATTGAAATCATTCCAATGCCTACAAAAGGTTTTAAATTCAATTTGAATGCAAAAGGATTTTGGTGAGTGAATCAATGAACATTATCCATTTGAGGGTCAACATTTAATTTCCAGAACATTTCTGTTAGAATTGGCTATGTATATAGCATGCTTTTCAGTGTATTAACCTAATGTGTTTTACCCTGTAATTCTCCATTGAGCCGTAGTTCCTGTCTTGCACTGAACCTAGGGTAAAACTCATATTTATAGAGCAGCTTGACCATTTGGAATCAGCTCTGCATAACAGGAAAACAAGTGTTAGACGTAACTTCTCTATCTTGTCAGCGAGACACGTCCACTCAACACTCACACACGTTGTATAATACATTCCAAGGACAAGGCGTGGACAGTGGTTGGCCTGTCCGTGTCCGGGTAACTGGCCAATTATACTCGGTTACGTGAAAGTCCAACCTCTGTACGGAGCAGAGCCCAGCCCAAGAAGATAAATGTACAATGTTTCTAACGATCGGGGCTTGATCTGACTGAGATCCTGCGAGAGCTCCGTCACTCCGAGCCCAGTGTGGCCTTACTTTATATGTGACCAGAAAATAAAGATTATATCTGAAGACTTAAGAATACTCTGGTTTGTTCTTGGGCTTCCAACAAAAGAATCGGGTTAACATTTCCAACGTTATTCTTCTGTTCATGCAGTATAACTTCCAGTTCATGCGAAACTTAGGATCAAACCAAAACATATCCGAGGGAGCAGTGAGGTCCGGTTATTAATTTCTGCCATTGAAGTAATTTTAATTTTCGTATTTCAGACGCCAGAAATAAAACAAGGGATTAGTAAAACGACACAGACTTAATCTGAGATTTAAAGCGCATTTTGAGAAAAGAGGCACGAACCTACTGAACATACCGAACATACAGAGCATCTCGGACACAGTTATAATCTCAACAGGCTGACGGTCCCTGAACGTCTCCTCAGGTGTAGCCTGACGAGCCTGGTTGCTAATGCTAGTGTTAGCACCGAGGTCGGCTCCGCCCCCGATGCTGATGGCCGTGTGTTCTGCACTGAGGTGATGTTTCAAGCTGGTACAACAATTTATCTGCACAATTCACAAAGGACAGAGGTCTCGTCAGCAATCGGGACGCGACGCAGTATTCCGACCGGCCTCTAACGTGTTTTTATAGAGCTGCTGGAAACCACAGAGCACAGTTAATCTGACGTAACACGGTAACTTGGACAGCCCAGGTTCCTAAGGTGTCTGCTAACATGGAGTAGAAACCCAGAGCGAAACAGCTGTGTGTTTATGAGTGTAATGATCCTGTATAAAACACATTTCTGCTTCCTGATTTATAAAACTGCGGTTTAGTTTCCATCTAGCTTCCTCCACCATCTGTCAGTCGTCTCTCTCCAGACCTGAGCCATCAATCATTTCCTCAGATTGGTTATCATCGCCTGCGATTCCTCCTCCTCTGCGCCTGCTGCCACCTGTGACCATCCCATTTAAATGTCAAAGGGCCCTGAGGACTCTCATCCTGGCAGCGTGGGCTTCTCTGCTGCCCTGACCTGGATAATGTGGCTCTTTTTGATAACCAGTAATGAAACGTAACCACCTCGGCACTTCGCACTGATGTCTCTCACTTCCATCATCTTTAATTCTTTTATGCATTTCAATTCATTCTCGTCTCGGTCTGTGAGTGTGACTGTCTGAGGGGAATCAGTGGATGGTAATTATCCCACACTCAGGTCTGTCACTCTGCCTGATAGACTCGTTCTCACTCCGCTCCACCATTTATTCACCGAATGTGACAGTTCGTGCCCACCTTCTCAAACCTTTTCAGCTGCTCCTTCATACAAAGTTCAGCAAACAGTGTTTATCAGCTCTTCAGCAGGTCAGTGGTTTAACCTTCCAGCCGACAGGAGTCCCTCTCCTCTTACATGTCCTGCCTACCCAGTACAGTTTCTTTTTTTTTTTTTTTAAACATACAGACCCTTTTTAAAGAACAGCTCATAAACACTGTAGAGCTGTTGCAAAGCAACAAAAAACTGAAGTGATTGAGGCAAAATTAGGATGGTTCTAAAGAGAACCAATTCTTTCTTTGAAAGAACATTTGTGATATTCTTGGTTTACAACCTGGTAAGATTTGATCATTTACTCCACCCATTAGCTTATTTTCATCTAGTTTTCATTTCTCCACTCACCCAGTAAACCCGAAGGCAGCATGCTCACATTTTGTTTCTCTGCTGTTTTAGGAGGGATCATGCATATTTCATGGACATATGCCTCTTTTAGAAGGAAATTATATTTGGAAAATGAACAAACAATCGAGATTTAATTTCCAAAACTGAATTCCAAAGTTTTCATACCTGTGGGGATGTGTGGGAGGTGAACCAAAGTCTGACACTGTGTCCTTGCTGTTTAATTAAGATGCACATTGCGAGTTTGTTCTGAGAATATCACAATGTGGAAAATTTCTTTTTCCCTCCCTTTTTAACATGAGCTTCTACCAACAATTATCAGTTTATGTAAGAACAGCTTGGAATAATGTTAACGCTTAATTTTTGGTTTGTTTTTTGATAAGGTTTTCCAGAACAGCCATTAAAACTTTGGCACTAATGAAGGCTAAAAGTACAGGCAGAAATGTATTCACTGTGTCAACAAGCTTTTTTCTTTTGGTCGGGTTAAGCTCCTGTGAGTCTTCCGCACGCGATCAGGTTCACGTGGTGTTTGGTGCACAAAAATGGTGTCCACGACTCAATGCTGCACCAATCAGGCTGCAGGATCAAGTGTGAATCACCAATCATCAGTAAAGGCGCGTTGAAGACCTGTGGCTGGGTTACATGGTTTCCCAGCACGCCTCTCTTCTGTTGGATCTAACATCAACTAGATTGTTGTGTTTAGTGTGTTAGAGGCATCAATGACAGTTTTGAATCACTGATTTTCACTATCAGGTTACTTCGGCTGTTTTTTGGTTGGATTTTGTGTCAGCGCTGAGTGTACTTTGACTTGGAAAAGCTTTTTTAGAATATATATAAAAAAAATAAACCTCACTGATAAGTGTTTTAATCATCAAATTTTGTGTTCCCGAGACATAACAAAAATAAAAGCGAGATGTACAGCGAAGATGGAACACTGACAGCATGTGATCTGTTGGGAAAGTGTCCTGGACTGAAATGAGATTCTCTGCCTGAATATCATCCAGGCTGTCCCTGAGTAGGTGCGTGTCCTCGGGCTGCCAACCCAGAGTCGTCCTGACAAGAGTGTGGAGGATGCAGAGAAGCTCGTGCAGGGCTCTGCTCAGTGAGTCATTTCTCAAATCTGAGAGGCTTCTATCGATGTAATATTCATTTTGGATCTATTACAACAACAGTCTGTGCCCAAATGTGTTTTGTTACTGTATGTGGTCCGTCTATTCCGTTTGTCTCCACTCTGCTTCTAGTACAGGCACAGATAACGAAGGTGACCGTCACTATCAAAGGTTCCGTGTGAAACTGCTGTGGCATCATCCTTAAAACAAACCCACAGGAACAACAGAGGCTGTGTAAAGGATGGGATGCCAGAGCAAGAAGTCAGACTGAAGGCGATCACATTCGCTCTATGTACTGATCGTGTGTGTGTGTGTGTGTGTGTTTTGAGTCTCTGTAAAGTCAAAGTAACACAGCTGTGCTACAAAATCCAAAGATGGACAGGCAGCACACAGCCATCTGAGGTCTTGTACCTTTGGAAGGCAGAGAGAAGGTTGTGACCAGCTCTGAGGACAAATCATCAGATGTCTTCCAGACTGCTAAAGCAAAGAGCTGCCCCCTTAGTAACCACTGGCTCTGCTGGAAAGGAAAAGGTCTTTGTGACATCATTCAATAAATGCTGGAACTCCATCGTCTGTCGAGGTGCTGCTCATGGAGAGTGAAGATTCTCAGCCATTCAGGTCATGGTAGTCTTGGTGTTTAAGTTTAAAAGCAGTTTCTTGTAGTTCCTTGAAGACGCTTTGCCTCATCCAAGAGGCTTCTTCAGTTCTCAGTTCCTGCTTGGGAGTTACCAGTATTTAACCTTTATGGAGGATCATTCACACCAAAAGGATTGGAAAAAGGGGACAATGCCAAAACCCCCATCTATGTGTCACAAATCCACCCACCCATCAGTTGGTTTGTCACCCGCCCCCCCCGGTCATCATGTGAGTCGCTGGTATCACATGAGCTGAGGCGTGAACGGTGGCTAAGTTTACTGGGAAGGGATTTCAAAACTGCATTATATATGGCAGACAATTGATGTCTAAAGGCCTCCTCCTCTGTTAAGTGATGGCTGTTCAAGCTTGACATAGATGCCACAGAGCTGGACAGATGCTTCACTGAGCACAGAACCAACTACTTAGCGATAAGATCAGACAGATCAATTTCAAAAATGGAAGCACTTACCCGAATCAGATTTTATTGCCAGGTATGTGTAAACATACTAGGAATTTGACTCCGGTGTTTCTGTCTGGACACGGGAAGGAAAAAATATATGCATAGACATTCGAAAGTGGAATGTTGTACAATAGTGCAGTAATGTGCAAGTGTTCATGAGGTTGACAGTTGGCTTATGGGGAGATCTGGGAGAAGAAACTTGTTTTTGAATCTGGTGGTCTTGGTGAACAGAGCTCTGTAGCGCCTACCAGTCTGAAATGTTTGTGTCCGGGGTGTGAGGGGTCCACAGCAATGGTACCTGCCCAGTTCCTGACTCTGGACCTGTAAAGGTCCTGGATGGAGGCCAGGTCGGCCCCAGTGATCTTCTCTGCAGACCTTATAGTCCGTTGCAGTCTGTTCCTGTCCTGTTTGGTGGCCGATCCAAACCAGACAGTGATGGAAGTGCAGGAAACAGACTGAATGATGGCGGTGTAGAAGATGACCAGCAGCTCCCGAGGCCAGTTGAACTTCCTCAGCTGAAGCAGAAAGTGCAACCTCTGACGGGCCTTCTTCCTGACAGAGTCTATGTGGGAGGTCCACTTCAGGACCTGGGAGATTGTGGTTCCCAGGAACTTGAATGAGTCCACACTAGACACTGTTCTGTTGAGGATTGTGACGGGGGGGGGTAGGGTGGGCAGGTTCCTCCTGAAATCCACTGTCATCTCCACAGTCAACTATTTTAACCATTATATGTCAAATATGAAAAACAAGACCAGTCAGTCCACTTTGAGATTCATCACGGTCCTGGATGAGGCCGATGACCATTGTGTCATCTGCAAACTTTAGAAGTTTCACAGACGGGTCATCCGAGGTGCAGTCGTTGGTGTAGAGGGACAAGAGTAGCGGGGAAAGAACACACCCCTGGGGGGGCGCCAGTGCTGATGTAGGAAAAGTTGTTTCCCAGCATCACCTGCTGTCTCCTGGCAGTGAGGAAGTTGTAAATCCGCTGACAGGTGGAGGCCGGCACGGTGAGCTGGGAGAGTTTATCTTTCAGGATTCCCGGGACGATGGTGTTGAACGCCGAGCTGAAGTCCACAAACAGGATCCGTGCGTATGTCCCTGGGGAGTCGAGGTGTTGGGGATGAAGTGCGGTCCTGTGTTGACTGCATCATCCACCGACCCGTTTGCCCGGTAGGCGAACAACAGGGGGTCCAGCGATGTCCTTCAGGTGATTCAGCACCAGTCTCTAAGGATTTCATGACTACAGACATCAGGGCGAAGGACCTGTAGTCATTCAACCCTGTGAATGGTGGGTTTCTTGGGGACCGGGATGATGGTGAAGCATTTGAGGCAGAAGGGAACAGTACTGGTTAACGTTACCAATGATATTCTAATGGCTTCAGACGGTGGATCAGCCTCCACACTTGTCCCGTTAGATCTTAGTGCTGCATTTTACACCATTGACCATAATGTTTTATTACAGAGACTGGAACATGAAATTGGGATTAAAGGAACTGCATTAAGATGGTTCAAATATTATTTATCAGATATCAGTTTGTCCATGTTAACAATAGCTCCTCAGGTTCCTCCTGATATATATAAATTAAGGTTAGTTAGCCAACAGACTAGAGTCTTACACACGCAACTAACCATCTTCCTTCTAACCAGGAACCACATCCTCACACCTACACAACATTGTCTTAACATGCAGAGTCTCAACCAGCAACCGGTCTCAACCCCGATCAGGTTCGGGAAACAGAGGACCCAATTGTACAGAGTCACACAGGGGGCTTTCTAAATCAGTAGTTGTTTTAATAACAAAGGTTAAACCGGGAATTCAAACTATGCAGCGGTACAGACAAGGATAAGGCAAACTCGGTAATCGGAACACGGAATAAAGATCAGACACAAGGATACTTACCTGGAACAAATGCTGGACTGCTCGCTAAAAAGACAAGACAATCTGGCACAGGAGGAAGTGAACACAGGGGTTAAATACTCGAGGGAGAGGTAGACAATTGGACACAGGTGAGACACATTAGGGAGAGGGAATAATCAAATACATCTGGGGGACAAGACTAGACAGCAAGTGGGGAATAGACACATATTTTCAAAACAAGAGGGGAAACACTAACTGACCCTAACAGACAGACACTTTACACTAGCGGACCCTGACAACCCCCAGTAACAAAGGAACACGTGGCCTGACACATACAGCTTTCGGCCATTTTGGCTTTAACATTCATCCATCTCTTTCCCCCAGCCGCACACACACACACACACACAGACATCCTTGTATATAATGGTTTGCATCCTAGATGAGGCTTTGTTTGTTTCTTTTCCTTTATTGTTTATACTTCAATAAATACTTTCTGATAAATATGTCCATTTTTAATGTTGCACAAGAGTGAATTAATTTTGGTAGCCAAATTCAACCACTTTGTTGTCGTCTTGTATGAATATAAATGGTGGTCTGTGTGAACAGCCACACTGTCAACATATATGAGCCCCAACACCTCCACTGGTGATGCCTGAATTACTGTGGAATAGTCCAGGGTTAGTGAAGGAGCATGACTCCTCACCAGCCCACAAATGGGTGAAATTGGAATCTTTTCCCTGTGAAGCTGAACTCTCACAGAGAAGGCTTCTTTTCAGCACTACATGGCTGTCAAAATCTGCACCCTCTGGCCGCTGGTTCTTCAGCGCCAGCCTTTGAGCTAAAAACACTAATAGCTCGACACGCTCTACCTTTGATAATGGAGTGTGAAGTTGATATCTTTGTCTTGGAGACATTCATTTCTGATTGTGGAGTATTTAGGACATTGCTAACCCTACCCATCGCTGCTTGGACAGACCGTATGGTAGAGATGGATGATAAGATCATGCCACCCTTTCACAGCTGCCGACATTGGAGAGAAACACTAGTCGATACATTTGTTAATTTTTTAAAATCTGTTTAAACCATTTTCTCACCCCTTTGTTACACCGGTGCATCTTTAGAAAAGGACAGATCTAGAAACAGTCTGAGTAGAGCAGAGCGGAAAGATGATGTCTTTCAAGCGAACTGTCGAGCAGCTGCTCTGGAGGAACAAGTTTGGGAAGACCAGTGTTGTTACCCTGATCTTCATTGAGCCTATGAATACCAATCCAGACCCTGAACCTGAAGGTTTACACGGTGGAAGAGCCCTGGCCGGAGGAAATCGATTATGATTGTGGGAACACAAAGCTGCCCCCGGTCAGGGTTCGGAATGGTCTGTGGAGGTGGTGGATGAAGATGGTCACCCCGAGCATCCAACCAGTTAGCTTCCGGGGCCGGAAGACACTAACACTGAAAACAAGAGTCCCAGTCTCTGATCCCTCAACGATCCATCAGGCCTCTTAGAGATCACACCAACACCACCTTCAATGGACAATGGAACCCCTGAAGATACTGGAGACTACTTGTAATACATAATACATCGAGGACCATGTTCCTCTGTCACTTAAGAGACCTGTTGGATCAGGCGGTTCAAAACACTTTTTTATCTTACAGAAACACGGATGATTTTTATTTTTTTTTCCGAAATGCTTAAATGGAACAACTCAAACATTCTACAACAGGTCGGCTCTCATTCTGTACTTACAGCCGGGGAACTAATTGTACAGCGCACCCTGTGTACCAGTTCTTCTTGCTTGTCTGATACCTTTGAAAAAATTGTGACAGAATGGACTAAAGACTCTTTAGACGTAAAAGCCAGACACATGTTTACACTGTATGCTCTGTTCGTCGATGTCACAACGTTCTGCCTGCAAAACATCTCCGTAGATATATTGAAAGAACTGAGAAGATTACACTACATGATTCACCGTGGACACATACAGACACCTGTAAAACTACTAACCGATGCGGGGCAAATAATTTTTTAACAAGAGTTGAGACTTTGATGAAAAAACACGGTTTTATACATTTTGCTACAGCCAGCGATCTCAAGGCCTCTGTGACTTAAAGATTAAATTGCACTTCAAAAAGTAGTATGTTGATATTTTATAGCCAACACCATGTGATAGATAGATAGATGTACTTTATTCATCCCAAACTGGGAAATTAAAGTGCAGCAGCAGCATGACATTCAGTGACACAAAACAACGAAAGAGCATACAACACACTATACCTAATAAAAATAAAAGGATCAAATGGAGGCTAGCAAAAAGGAGCGATAAAGTATAAAACAATAAGTAAATACCTGGATAAATAAACTAATGTGTAAATAAACTATAAGGTGCAGCGGACTCAAGGTGCAAAAAGACATGTAAGGTTTGTCACCAAACTTTACTCATCAGACAGAGGTTTGCTGTTGCATAATGAGATGGCATGTCGCAGGAATGATTTCCTGTATCTGTCCATTTGGGAGCGGAGCTGTAACAGTCTGTCTGGGGAGGTGCTCCGCTGTCTGTCCAGTGTGTGGTGGAGAGGATGCTCATCACTGTCCGTGATGGATAACAGTTTTTTCAGCATCGTACTCTCCACCACCGCTTCAAAGGTCTCTAGCCTGAGACCAATCACAGAGCCAGCCCTCCTGATGATTTTACCTTGTCGTCTTAAGACTTGGTGAAAAGCTATAATTACAGCTATCACAGCAGTATTAAAATGGTGCCTATGCAGATGACTTAGGAAAATACTCCAAGTGTTTCAGAACCTCTACGGCACCACCCTGGTATGTCATCCAAAGTAAAAAATGAATTTACAGGTTGGAGACAGGGTGAGAATATCCAAAGTGAAAGGAGTGTTTGATTAAAAAAATGAGCAGTTTTACTGCAGAAGTGTTTAAGGTATCTGAATGCATCCAACGCTTTCCTCCTGTATACAAACTCCGATTAAGACAGGGATCTTAATCTTTGGGGTCGTTTTTTGAGGCAGAGTTGCAAAAAGTAAAATCGGCTCCGGACAAGGTCTATCAAGGGTAGAACATTCTAAAATGACGTACGGTTCTGGGCAAAAAACAGGTTCTTGTCAGGGCTAGTGTAAAGTGTCTGTCTGTTAGGGTCATTCGGTGTTTCCTGTTTCACTTTGAAGTTCTGTTTGTGTCTTACTCCCCAAGTCCTGTCAAGTGTTGTCCCTCAGGTGTGTCTGATTAGTCCCTCTCCCTAATGTGTCCCACCTGCGTCCAATTGTCTACCTCTCCCTCGTGTATTTAACCCCCGTGTTCCCTTCCTCCTTTGCCAGATTGTCTTGTCTTCCCCGCGAGCATTCCAGCATTTAACCCTTGTGATTCTCTTTGTGTCCGATCTATATTCCGTGTTTCGATTACCGAGTTTGCCTCATCCTTACCTGTACTTTCGCATAATTTGAAATCCTGGTTTTGACCTTTATTAATAAAATGACTACCGATACAGAAAGCTCCCCGTTGTCTCTGCATTATTGGATCCTCAGATCTGGTACCTGATAGTTCTAGTGCGCTGGAAAAACTGGCCAAAAAATTCAACAGTTGGATTGACGCAGACGACCTGAAAGATGTATAAAACAACCTCGTGCGTTTTAATACCGTTAGTGTAAGAAGCTAAAAGCTACTGAGCATCATGGATCAACTCTCCCAGAATTTTTACATCAACCTGCCCTCCAACACCAGCCTCCATGTTTTTAAAAATAACACTACCAGTGGGACAATTACGAGGTGGATTTGGCCAAACCTATCGATTTAGAGGGAGCGTGGGACATAGCCTCAACAAAGTTTTCATTCCCTCATACGAGATATAATATTCCTATGGAGAAGGTGTTTTTTGAATGGAGACTGAACCCCAAAGAAAATCTGCCCAAGCAAGCCATATATATATATATATGCCAATGGATTAGAGCTGGCTATGATAAATCAATTTAATTTAAATGAATGCCTTTTTCAGAAAAATCAACTCTGACATTTATCTCATGCACGATTTCAGTTTCAGGTTAGGGGATCAATATCATTTGTTTCTATCTTCTCCTTGCTTACATGATGTGAATAAAACCAGGTGAATGGTTCTGGTTTGATGAGCGAATGGCTTCTACACAGCAGATGTGATGGCAGGATTCTATCACATCTTATACATATGTCTTATATACACATGCTTATACTCCTTTCTTGAGAGCTGTGGATGTATAAGGAATATCTTCACAAAGTATTTAAACTCTGCGTTCTATCTACCTGTGGCCAAGAATCAAATTGAAAACATCCACATGGAAATTAAAATGGATCAGAATAAACCCCTCAATTTTACCTTTGGGAAGACTGGGAAGCGGCGTTTATAGAATCATTATTGGTTGAGCTATCTGCGCTTGACCCAACCTTCTGGCTCAAATTCACTCCACTTTGCTCTGAAGAGTCTGTGATTTGCAAATTGTGCTTCAGATCCGTTTTGCTGTGAGCTGGTGATGGAGGTTCGATTGAAGTGATGGAGAGCATTTTGTAAGGGTTAAAAATAATTTTCCTGGCACCAGATTTGTTCAAGCTCTGTAAAAGCATCTGGCTCTGAAGATGATGCAAATGCATCTTCATTTAATTCTAACTCAAAAGCCCCTGGAATTTGGTTTAAGTCCCTAACGGCTACACTTCATTGAGCTGACAGAGGGTGAAAAAAGTCTGTAAATCTATTTCCTGATTCATGTTGTAATGCTACACTTAGCTTTAATTCATGCCAATGACATTGTGATAAAGGGAAATAAGATCTCTTGTCACAGTCAAAGCCAGATGACGTTGCTCTCTTCTCTCAAAGTGAAACACATTGTTAACTGTCCTGATGTCGTCTTCTCTACTTCTTTAGTGTCATAAGAGATTCAAAAGATTATCTTGGCTGAACATCATACATCATATTGACTAACTCTATGCCTGTGTGTTTCAAAAAAATTGAAAAAAAAACCCTCCAAAGTCTCCTGACCCTTTGACACGAGCCCCTATCACTCTCTTCCACATCTGTTAAGCAGATGAAAGTCAGCGCCATCGATGGAGAGAGATGACTTTATTAATCCCCGTAGGGAAATTCTTTTGTCACAGCAGCAATATTGTTCTGGTACAGGACCAGTGGACATGTAACACTATAAAGGTACAGAAGTATAGAATAAAATAAAAATAAAGTAGAAAAATATACACAGTGTTGTCAGTTGTAGAATTCTAACAGTATGTACAGATGTTGTGTAGAGTTTAGTGCAGGTAGGAGGAGGTGAATGACTTTAACAGGTAAAGTGAAGTCATACAGTATTGACAATGTCATGACTATCCTTCGCCACATGTGCCGCTGCCTTCTTAACTTTTGCCACACACCGGCCGGAAATACCCTTCCTACCCCTGTTTGTCTAACAAGAAGATGGAATGACACAAAGTTATAACATGGTTTAGCAAGCTGGTAAACCTTGACTCTTACCCGATTTCTGAGGATAGGTATCCTGCCGATCCTGATCCGTCTCCAGCAGGGACCCTAGAGGCGGTTGATTCAGGGCAGCGATGCTCACTATCTGGCCGGGCTTCGTTCTCACCCCCTAAACCGGAATCATCACCAACATCTGAATCTGATGAGATTTCACAGACGGTATTGTCAGCGGGAGCAGTAGAAAATGTCTGAGGGTTTAGAGCAGACGCCTCCATGTTTTTTGCAGTAGCTTCTGGAATGACATGGTTTCTGGGATATCTGTAAGTTGTTTTCATTAGTTTGTGTTTTCTTTAGTCAAGTTATTCATTATGAATTGAGAGATACGCACCGTACAGTGATTGTGAAAGGGGAGATTTCTGCCAGATCTTCCTCTGTTCATTCATTCATTCATTCATTTTCTCCCGCTTATCCCGTTAGGGATCACTAAAAAATAAACCAGTGCTGTCCCAGATGGGATCATTAACTGGATATTAAATTTATAATTCTATGAACAATCACATCTATGTTTTGACGGTACAAATCAAATTTTATTTGTATAGTCCAAAATCACCAATCACAAATTTTCTCACTTGGCTTTCACGAACTGTACAGATGTGACCCCCTCAGACCCTGAAACCAGGCGAGGAAAACCCTAAAAAACTCTAAACAGGGAAAACCACAGAGGAGGATCCTTCTTCCTGGGATGGATGGACATGACATAGATGTCACTTGTACCTAACACAACATGACAATAACATTTCCAAGAATGTAGGAGTTCATGAATCTATGTCCAGATTTGAGAAATCTCTCGACCCAGAAGAAGGTGTAGTCTATTGGTTCGAGTGTCATAGTGGTCCAGATTCGTATCCATGGATCCAGATTTGCACTGGGCAATCCAGCCTAGGATCCAAGTCACAAGATCTCTTGTCCTAATGTGGGCAGTAGGCATCAGGCAGGACCACAGCAGCAGCTTTTAACACTTATGTGTTAAAAAAAAGTTCAAATGTCATTAAGTAATGGTCAGCTAAAAAAGGATTATGTGGAAAAACTGTTAAGTGATCAGTTCCGATCCCATACGTCTGTACAAGGTCCAGAGTCTGATTAAGACAGTGAGTAGATTTATGTACACACTGACAGAAGCCAATTGAATCTAACAGTGAAATAAATGTTGAACCAAGGTTATCATTTTCAATATCCATGATTACTTTGTCAGTTTTAAGAACTAAGTTGTGAGGAAAGCGAAATAACAGTTTGTGTGACCAACTCGATGTTCTTGTCACTTGTAACTGAAGAGGATAAAAACAAAAAAATCTTGTGATTACTGCTGTTTGTTTCCTGTGAAATCAAGAATTGGTGTCATTAGTTAATGACCTTAACCATGGTCTGTTCAGAAAACCTGAAGCCTTTTTTTAAATTCATGAAGATACTCTGTTAAATCTCAGATGGAACGTCCCACACAAATCAAGAATTCGGATCTAGCTGGTAGGAAGCATGTTAAGATCACTGCTGGTCTTTTTACAACACTCCTCGATTTTGTTTGGGCAGTTCTATGATAGTTATGATATGAAGTATTGCGCCTCTACACTATTACGAATCTGACTTGTACAACACTTTCCATATTAGATACATTTTTTATATGAAAACAAGTCGTAAATATGACTTTACTATCAGTACGCACTGCAGTTGATTTTACAAAGTACACACTGTTGCATGCCTACATTTTTTCTGTGAAGATGGCAACAAAGTCTGTCAGTTTGGTCGGGAGCAGCACTGCTGGGAGGTTTTCCAAGCAACCGGGCTACTTATGATGGCATTGTGCTGGGAGATGAAGACTGGACTTTTAGAATTATGTTGTAGAAGAAGCTTTTATTGTGTGGGTTAAGACACATTTCATGTTTGTGTTCACGTGTCCACTCGTCTAGTTTGAGCTGAGAGAACGGTGATGCTCTTATTCTGCCCCTCTGATCTGAGATCTCACTCAGGCATGAAAGATAAGAGTCAAGGTGTCAGGTCAGGTGGAACGGCTGAAGAAACTTAAGGAGAGCGGAAGCTGTTGTATTGAAGAAACTTTGGATACAATTTAAGATCTGAAATATGAGTCAAATGCTAACGTATGTTTGCCACCACAGTAAATTCAGCAGGTGGATTAAGCTGGAAGTGTGTGTGATACTTCATGAAGCTGTATGACAACAAGCGCACTGCATAATGAAATGCATAGCTCACAGAATTATACGTCCTTGAAAAATTACAACTCCTTCCATTGAGTCGTTTGGGATTGCAATTCATACAGCAGCGCCCCCGACCCACCTGTTGTGTGAACCGGTTTTCAATTCAGCCACAGTGTAACAGATGGCATTGCTGAACTCTGCTTCACCTGGAGAGCTAAGTTTGGCTACTAGCGGCAAGCAGCACAAAGGGAAGTGTGTGTTTGTGTGTATGCCTCGTTTTGTATGAGAGACATGGAGAGGACCAGCACCCCTGAAAGTCAGTGGGGATTGGCTTTCCTGCCAAAAAAGTTGTTTCTCCCAAAACTTATTTTGGAAAAAAGTATATTGCTGTGTATGATCCTTTCAGCAGCTCTTTTAAACGTTGTCCTTGAGGGGAATGTGCCTGACATCAGTGGGAATACCTGACCTGTTTCCCAGGATCAGTGCAGTCAGGGCGGCAGCGCTTTGAGAGGGTTTGTTTTTAAGCTGTTTTCTGTTCTCTACAGAAAACACTTTCAGTGTTTTACAGCACAAACTCACTTATGTCTGACTTCCTCTGTGCTGTGAACACAAAAGACCATTGCTGTGTTCATCCTTCATCCCCCCCATTGTGACATGAAGGGAATGTAATAGCCATAGACTGCGTTCAATGTGGACGGGGTCTCCATCACGCCACCCATGCGTTTCTGAAGTCACTGGAAAGGTCGCCATGGTTACTCCTGATAAATGAGTCGGCAGCACCTGACTCCAACACTGGGCCAGTCTGAAAACAGAAACATGAGGAGCACGGTCTTCCTCTGTTACTACAATTAACCACAAACCAGTCAATTTATTTGCCCAAGAGCTGCCAACACTACAACACAACTGGGAGGTAGCTGCTGTCTGCACGGGTTCAGCTAAAATTGTAGTCTTGACCTATTTTATACAGGTTAGCTGTATGAAAATTCAGTTTTGGCACATGATAGCTGTTATGAAGAGGTAAATTAGAGATTAATAGAGATGAATAAAATTTGTATCACTTTACAAGCTGTTGTTTAAGTTTTCATGGCACAAAATTATTTTTTTTGATTAAAAAATTGAAATATGTTATATATTTTATGAAACATAAATAACTTTTTTTTTTTTAGTTACAGGTTTAATCAAAATCTGGAGGAGTTTAATGCACTGGAATATAGACTTAGATGACCATTCCCAAACTAGGAAATCAATGATTGAGATATAAGAAGAATCACTGTATGACTAAGTAAGCAAGATTTTTAATAAATGTGTTCCATTTTGACCAGTAACTTATTTTTCAGCTGTGTGTGTGTGTGTGTGTGTGTGTGTGTGGCTGGAGGCTTTTTTCCGCTACATCAGTGCCTCCAGTGGCCATAAGATTTGTATTCTGGGAGTCTCGCTGAACTTGTGTTCTCATTCATCCGAGGCTGCTACCATCTGTATTCCTACACATGGGTCTGCACCTCAAAGGCTGTCAGTTTTGTGTTTTTTTTTTTTTTTGTGGTCCTTTGCACCTTCAAGGCTTCAGATGAATGGATTTGTCGTTGCTTGGGTGTAAATCTTTCATGTGTGAAATTGTCTGTGCTTAAAGAAGCTGTCTGCATTGCCATTGTTGTCGGTGACAGCCTGTAGTGTCACAGCGCCTCAGATCAGCTGCATCGTCTGGTTTCATAGCTGTTTTCACACCTCCTCATTATCAAAAAGATGGATGCTAGAAAATTTTAATATCCCAACTCAATGTAGATCACTCTTCGACATATCTGAATTCATATTTTACATTTTAATTGCCTATGAAATTCTGCAAGCCTAGGTGAGGCGCCAGACAAAGCACGGTTGAAAAAGACTCCTATGATGATGACAACCAAGGACCTGTGCGCCCTGTCCGGAGGGGTACCAGGACCCCGCCCTGGAGCCAGGCCTTGGGTTGGGGAGCGGATCCTGAATGTGTTTTGCACTTATGTGCCAAATAGCATTTCACTCATCCTTTTTAGAGTCCCTGCAAAAAGGTGCTGGAAAGTGCCCCCTACTGGGGACTCCATTGTCCTACCGGGAGACTTCAACGCTCACGTGGGCAATGACCGCGAGGCCTGGAAGGGTGCGATTGGGACGAATGGCCTTCCCGCTCTGAACCCGAGAGGTGTTCAGTTATTGGATTTCTGTGCTAGTCACCGTTGGTCCATAACTAACATCATGTTCAGCCATAAGAGTGTCCATAAGTGCACTTGGCACCAGGACACCCTAGAGTTCCAAACACACTTGCTCATCCCACCAGTACACATTGTGCCCAATGTAGGATTTGACCCAGCAGCTGTCTCACTGACATGTGTGCCAGCTGCTGCTCTCGACCGCTCTCTGCTCTCCTCTGGCCTGTTGGTGTGGCTTCATTTGAATATTTGTGACTTACATTCAGACTTGTGGCTAATGCTCTCAGAAAAACAAGACATGAATTCATGTTCCATTTCTGTGTGACACATAATCACTGTCACGTCTTTTCTTGATCCTTTCAGGTTGAAGAGCATAAACAGCAGTGACTGTTCAGCCAATTAAAAACAGGGTGTCAGTCATTCTTAATGTGCTGAGATGTGCACACAAGCGCTGTGCACGCTCGCCTTCATTAAATGTGTTGTTCCAGATGTCATCCTCACAAAGATTTTAAACTCAACTGAACTCAGAACAGCAGCATGACAAATTACGTGACTGCACAAATGAAATGTAACAGATGTGTGTTACGTCGGTTTTAGATACTGTAATCTAACAATGGACGAAGCTTCATTTCTGCCCTGGTTTGTATTCAGCGCTGGAGGAAAAATGGCATTGCCACAAATCACTCGATGCCATCGGGCAGCTGTCCTGTTGATTTGGTACAAGTAGAGGCACTCATTGAAAAGTGAGGGACGTCTCGCCGTTACTCATCACTCTTAGTTACAGCAACATATCAGTTTTCCTGAGAAAAGTGTGATAAAAGACTACAGAGTGGAAGTAAACGCTTGTTAATTTTTACGGCAGTGTTGCAGAGCCTGGTTTGCAATTTGTAGAATTGTCAGATTTTTATTTGACTGAGTAGCACAAAATTAGCAAAACAGAAGCTGCCACATACTTCACACAGTGACATCAGCCAAAAATCTGTGGACTGAGGAACACAGGAGTGGGACGCAGACAAGGTGACAGTGAAATAAAAGAACGGTACCTTAAAGACAGTGAAATACAGAAGACTGATGTGAACCGAAGGTTCTCCGGCAGGGAGGATTTTTTAACGACCCCAATCATCACGAACCAAACTGTCTCCTCTCACTGAGCTCAGGCTTACACCTATACGGCTTGTTCAAATAATTCATTTTCAACTTTTTATTGTTTGGAATCACCGTGACAACAAACACTCCATATCGTCCTCCTAACTTCCTGCTGGTTTGAGAGGAGAAACACTTTTATGTGCAATGCATGGAAGTATCTCATAGTTTAATCATATTTCTTTGTAAGAAAAAATATGTTTTATATTGCCACAAAGAGCCGCACAACAGATTCCCTGAAAATAAATGCTGGGAACACTGATTTCTTTGTTTTGTGATTATCGATCACTGCTTGTTCTCTGCAGCGTCAGAGAGTCTGGAGCCAATCCCAGCTGACACTGCGTGAGAGGAGAGACAAAGCCTGCAGCGATCCCCTGCTCGTACTGAGCATTAATAGCTGAAGGTAACATGAGAGAATCTGCAGCAGGAGGAGGATGTGTTTGTTGGACCCAAACAGTCTCCATCCATAAGTTGGGAAGCATAAGTTATTGATCCTTGTAAATTCTTGTCTTAAACTAATTTCTGCTCCGTTGCTTTTGAGGACGTCAGTTGAATCGGCGGTCTTTAAACGGACACGATGAGGACACGATCCCACTCGGACTGCTGAAAAAATGAAAGGGGTCATCTGAATGTGGTCATCAGGTCTCAAATGTGTCCTCAGTGCATCCTGGGTGGGTTCACACCTGTGGTGAACAGATCAGGACAGATGTCGACACCAGACAATCACACAATACAATTTAGAGTCTTTTATGCATCTGTAATACGTTCAGGTCTATTTTTTCAAATCTGAAAAAGCAGCACCCTTCCTGCATAGTTACCTGATAATTACCTGAAACCTTGATTTGAAATAAGTGCTGTTAAACCATCTTTGTTCACCTTCGAGTCACACTTAAAATCCTTTTTTTAGCAACGCTTCCATATAATTTCAGCGTTTCTGCTGGAATACAATCAACAAACACAATCCAGTACTAATGCAAGGTTGTTGTGAGGTAAAGAAGTTTAGAAACAGAAAAATAAACACTAACTTCTGTCAGGGTAATGAGAAGCTTCTTGAAATGAAAGTAAGTTGTAACAGATGGTGAAACATGTTTTGGATGCAGTGTGGGTGGTTGACGCATTTTGACAAACACGCTGATGAGACTGAAATTGTGAGGCATCATTTGACTGATCGGCCCTGCAGGAGACGACATGTTCTCTGCTCACTATAATCAGCCCTTTAAACTACAAAAACAAGACTTACCGGCTTTTATTAAAACAATGAAGAGCACACCTTATAAAGCTAGTTTACAGTAATTAAGACCCCATCCCCTCAGTACAGCTCAGCTGTCAATCATTTACTTGGTTCCCATTTTTATAGCATCAAATAACTGCACTTGGACTTACAGCAGTATGATGAGAAATACAAAAAAAAAAACCAACCCAATTGTCCCATCCGCTAATGGAGGAGTGGGATTTACTGCACCCAGCCACTAGCGATTTCCTGTTTGGACTTCACTTTTGGGAAGCGCTCGTCATTTGCGCCAAGTACTCTGAAAGAGACAGAGCAGAATCTACTTCATGTGAACTCACAGAACAGGTGAGGGTCAGAAACAGGAAGTCACTCCCAAAGCAAACTATCCCAACCCAACAGGGCAAGAACTAAAATCTAAACCTGAAAAATAAAACTAAAGGAACACTAGAAAAATGGCACAAACGTAACACAACGAACTGCACTTAAATACACAAGTAAGGTGGAAACAGTTTGATAAGTTGGAGCAGGGCTGATAACAGAACACAGGTGAAACACATGAGGTCACCACAGAAGAACAGAGCCTTTGAAATAAAAGAGTAAAAAAAACACTAGAAATGAGGACAGGTGACAGGAATGAACACTTGACTGCATGATTTCAGAAAATGAAACATCGAACAGTAGCAGAACCCTGCAACCAGAAATGCCAGAGAAATAAGAAACCAACTCATAACGCAAAATATACTATATTTAAACATGAACACAAAAGACATCCAGGAATAACCTATGAAACCCAGGGATACGACACTCACATCATGCATCTTTGTATACAGAAAACAGAAAGGACAGAGTTTCATCATTTGACCAATGAAGCAGTTTGATTACATTTAGGCAGAACTTGATTGTTTTTTTTGTTAAGCCTTTTCAAAATTCAATAACTTTCCTTGGTCACCAAAGTTTTATTTCTACTTGTTTTTTTTTTTTTCCTTTCAAGAAAATTGTGCTCCAAATAATTCACGAAATCTGGTTTAGGTCAAAGTTTGAAAGTTATGAGTCAACATCATCGGTAAGTTTCAGACTGGACACCACCTGGTAGAACAACCAAGTCGATTCAGACAAAGATTGCTTAGTTTTTCGTTTTGTTGGAGATCAGACTGATTGAATGTGCTGCAGCATTAATGTCAAGCATGTCACAAACATGCAACTCTGCCCATATGTGTTTATTTTTTGTTCATTATGCCTGTGATTAAAACCTTTTTTCTCTGCTCACTGAGTGTCACTACTGACAGTTTTTCATATATCAAAATCTATTTACTTTAACACTATTAAGAGCCTGTACAGGTGCGACCAATTCCCTTGATACATTTGGGATACCAAAGCCAAAAGAACTGGAAGGATATGAGCCTAAAATTAAATTTAGAAAGTAAATAGCAGCCAGCATGTGACAAAAAATATTTTTTTCATTCGGAGAGTCAACTTTTGTGCAACTGAATCCTAAATATGCTGGGGATAGCTCATTAGCATGTGAGTAGATTAGTTAAATAGAAATATTAGTCAAAAAAATTAGGTGAGAGATTAGGTTCCACTGGTTATCACAAACACGCAGGCCTTTGAGTCTGGAGCTGAATTAAAAGCCTATAGAGAGTCAGTAATCCCAGAGCACTAATACTGCCCTTTCTCTCCTCCTCTCTGGGGACGCTCCATGCCGGTGTGACTAAATGCTCCTCCTGCCTTCTGATTCCTTCGGTCCAGGGAGGCAGGAAAGGTCTGGCAGGCCTGCTTTGCTCAGAACCTGTCAGTTGAATAATTACAGCTAACACACTTCTCCACAGGGCTTTGCTGCTATAAACGGCCTCGCTGTCACCCGTTAATGGAAAATCTTGGCCATGGCAGTGTTGCAGCGGCAGGCTGCAATTCAGGTCAAATCCTTTAGTGGTTGTGCAGACTCCCACCGTAAGATTAATGTGCATGGTCTCACACGCGAGTGACATTTTGCACGGCAGCATCTAATCTAAACTGTGGCCGGCTCTGTGTTGTCGATCTGTGTTGCAAACTCATTCTTTATTTGCAAATAAAAACTAAATATGACTGAAGAATATGACAAGGAAAAAGGGTATTGATGCCTCCTTCAAAGTTAGATTTTATAACAGTTGTTGGTTGAGATTTATTCCTAGGTCATTAAATACTGTGGCAAACGGTCTTATCTTCCAAGTTCCGTCAGTCAAAACAAGCTTTAACTAGAATGACATGGCGTACAAAGCTTGAACAACAAGTGATTTCCTAGGGGTGTTATCAACAGTAGCAGTCCAAATTGTCTTTGGATGGTAACAGGTCGATCGAGTTGCAATCAGAGCAACAAAACATGGCACAGAACTAATCCGGGCAGTAAACAGGGTTAATAGCAGAGGGCAAACCACCCCAAAAGTTCAAGTTATCAAAATTAGAATTCCTGCATTCACACCAGAATTTTCTTTTGGCCCTCTCCCTTATGCTCCCACTGGGTTTTGTTGAAATCTATCCAGTAGTTTCTGTATAATCCTCCTAATAAACACACACCTCAACAAACATGGAGTCTTGGCAGAGGAAAAAAAAAAAAAATACAAGATCTCGTTTGTAAAATGCAAAACTATAAAAAACACATCATAACACACACACATACAAAGGCCATCAACCCATTCTGCTGCTGCCCTCAATCAGGCTTTAGTAATGTTATTTGCCAAATGTTAATCTCTGACTTAACACTTACATTGAGTTTGGTCAGTAACCACTAGAAAAAACTTTAAGTTAAAGAAGATTCATTTACCGCTCACTGCATCTGAGTAACACTCTCAAAATATGTCAGTATGAGTGACTGAGCACACACAACATACACACTGAACTGTGTATGTGCTTCCTGGGCTCACATATTGCAACTGCATACTGGCAGTACTGGCACAACTGGGTCAATGAGGTGGGCATCGAGGAACCAGGGCAACCAGCCCCATTGACATTAACACAAGGGCAGCTGAACTGACAATGAAGATAATAATTAAAATGGATACCTGGAAACCCTGGGAACAGTTACCAAGGCTTAGTGGCAAAGTACCCTCTGAAAGTCTGCTAAAGAATGTGGATGCAGCACTACTAACAACCCCTACTGTGACCATCACCGAGAACAACAAGCTCCAGGAACGCCAGGCAGCTCTGATGAACCACCTATAAAATCTATTAAGTCGCAGAGAATGTGGTATATATAAACCCAGAATTATGTGTAATCCTTAGATGTGTAGCAAGTGTAGTCTATTGATCTAGAATAACTTTAGTCCAGATGGTGCTGAGCCATCCAGATTAACTTCCAAGTCACACAATCTCTTGTCCTCCATGGTGGCATTAAGGAACTACAATCCTGAGCCATATGATCACTTCTCCACCAGCCAGCAAATCAACCACAATCACGTCTCATAGGAACCAGTGAGACAAAAAAGCAAAGGAACTCTAGGGAAGGAGTGAAGTTAGTAACAAGCATTACTGTAGAAGGAATAAGTCGAGAGAGAGAGAGTGATACAGGAGCACAGTGCATCATGGGAATTCCCTTGGCAGTCTAAGCCTGTTGCAGTATAACTATGGGTAGGTCAGTGCCAACAGGAACTATAAGCTTTATCTAAAAGGAAGGTTTTAAGCCTACTCTTAAAATCAGAGAGTGTGTCTGCCTCCCGTACCAAGACTGGAAGATACTTCCACAGGAGAGGAGCTTGATAGCTGAAAGCTCTGCCTCCCATTCTACTTTTGGAAATTCTTGGGATCACCAATAACCCTGCATCCTGGGAGCGTAAGGTTCTGGATGGGCAATAGGGTACTATGAGCTGTTCAAGATAAGATGGTGACTGACCATGAATAGCTTTGTAGGTGAGAACAAGGATTTTAAATTCTATTCTGAATTTAACTGGGAGCCAGTGCAGAGAAGCCAGTATGGGGGAAATATGGTCTCTGATATTAGTTCTAGTCAGTACACGCGCTGCTGCATTTTGGATTAACTGAAGAGTTTTTAAAATTTTGTTAGGGCAACCTGAAAATAAAGAATTACAGTAGTCCAGCCTGGAAGTAACAAACGCATGAGCTAGTTTTTCTGCATCTTGTTGAGACAGGATGTGCCGGATTTGAGCAATGTTACGGAGGTGAAAGAAGGCGGTCCTTGAAATCTGTTTAACATGTGATTTAAAAGACAGCTCCTGGTCAAAGATAACACCCAGGTTTCTGACAGTGGTGCTGGAGGCCTGGTTTCCCGACTGCTCGGGAGCTGCTCTCAGTCGACCCGCACCGGCTAATGGGGGCTGGCTAACTAGCGAAGCTACTGGGTTGGGTTGCAAAGGGGAATAACTAAACATGTGACACACTGAGCAAGAGAGAGGAGAACGAGAGGGAGAAGCCATTGCTGTGCGCCAGGTACAATACCTGAGTTGGTTAGCACGACACAGAACGGTTGGAAGAGTAGCGATAAATTCACTAAAATGAGAGCGGGCTAAAGGGTGCTTAAGTACAGGGTTTACACTTTCAATACACAGCAGTTAAACAATTAATGTCGTTAAAACCCTCTCAGATAGTTAGCAAGGTACAGCAAGACGACCAGACACAAACAACAGGAAGTGACGCAATACGCTTACCGCAGTGGCGCAGCATTCATGCAACATGCAAACTCCACAGAGAAACGCCCTGACCCAGGAATTGAACCCGGGACCTTCTTGCTGAAATGATGCAATGAGCTTACCACAGTGGCACAGTGGCATTATCCAGTGTATGTGTGTGTATAGATGTAAACCCTAGCTCAGTGGTTAACTTTCACAATCAGTTTATATATTTATATTTAATATTTTTTTACCACCTCTGCCTTGCAGTATAATAATTACAATTTTTGCAAGTCATGCAACAAAATGTTTGTGTGCACTCCTGGGATGTATCTAAATGACAGAATCTACTCCTGTTAAAAGCACCATGGTATTTACCTTAAAGTCCAGAGCTTACCTGGTCTGTCAGCTTCTGGATATTGAACTAGTCTACTATACACTGCACATTGGCCAGTTCTAACATTGGAGTAATTCAGCCATGGATTCCCAGGAAGAAGAGGCGGAATAACAGTACAAGGTCACATACAAATTGATGCATCGCAATGTTTCCTTTCTATGTTAAGACCCTCCCTCACAAGTCTTCAGGATTGGTTCCTTCTCTATGCAGAAGCCCCAGACTGTCAGTTTTTTGGAGACTGTCATTGGAGTGAGCAGAAATATTCAGTCACGATGTCATGATGTGTGTTGTAGTACTCAAAAAAACACCGCATGGACAAGTTAACATGGTTTGAAACAGGATTGTAAGCTATTAGGGACAAAAACTATGATTTGTGTTTGGCAAGTTACAAAGTTTAGCCCATTTCTTGGCCAATCAGATCAGAGGTTCTGGGGTGTTTGAGGTGAAACCATCTGGAAAAATTTCTGATGCTAGTCATTTTTCGTTTTGGCCATGTAGGTAATTTGTTTCTAGAAAAGATATCCGTAAGAGAGTCCCTTTGGTTGGGTTTTGGTTGCTCCCTTGGCGCCGGCACGGTTTTGCCGTGTGTATACTCTGCCTGACTTGTGGCTGATTTTTAAGAGATTTTTTGACTCTGTTGACGGGAAATTTTTAACTTCTGACCAGGGTTTTGGGAACTTTTGACGTCACTTGGTTGTGGGCACAGTGACCCCAGAAGGTCCTCAGCAGCTGACTGAAACAACAGAGAAGAAGTGTATGAAGAAGTTGATCACTATGAGAACTTTTCCCTCACGAACCCAGAAAAGCAGATGAGGATGAGATGAGACAAGACGCACCACACAGATTTGCAGGTATCTGAACTTTTGTCCTTCTTAAGCCTTTTTATTGCACATATTGTGCTCCTGTTTATCATTTGTTCCTCCAACATGAAAACTGTGTAGTTGATGCTGTTACAGCTGTCAATTTTCACTGAGACATAATGTTTTTAACAACTTTAAAAACAATGCCCCTTCAAATTCACTAAAGATACTTTCAGAATTTACTTGTATGTTCAAAGTTGAGTTTTCAAAGTAATCTGCATGACCATGCCATGTCACTTGTGTCAGTGTTGGCATATGGGAATGTGTGCAAACTGCTCGCTGTTTTAATATGTTTTCCCTGTTTTCATTTAATGTCCCAAAACTGTCCAACTTGTCAAAGAAATTCTATTTCATAATTAGCTCCTCCTAATGAAATTTTAATTTGTTATTATGAGCACAGTTGGTGCCTTCAGCGCAGCCTGTGCGCCTGAGATTTAAAAGCCTTGAATGCACTCAGCTTGCAAACAAATGGGATTCTAGGCCGGAAGAAATTGGATGTATCCATTAAAGTGACGCTGCTCTTGCTGAAAATGGAATTTGACCATCTGTCTCCAGACGGTGATATCAGCCCAGTCCAGTGCGGAGGACCTGATGGCTGCTGATGGATTCAGTATCGGGACAGAATCATTCCACTTGATAATAATCATGAGATTCTATCCACTCAATGACCACATTTTCCATAAATGCCTTTGCAAAGATTGGGTAATTTTCTGTCCAGCAGATCTTTCTGTAATGGATCTGAAAATGATTTTGTAGAAGCAGGGTGAGAATTGGCCACAGTTGAAACTTTCCCATGAAGAAAAGTTTGTGTTGTGAGAGAAGCTTGTGGAATATACAGAGCCAGAATGTTGTCTTTCTTTTAGGGAAAAAAGCAAGGCCACACTCCTCCACAATATCCACTACATAACGGCTCGCTGTGATCTGCCCTGCTGTTGCTCTTCAAATATTCAGAGCTCCAAAAGCAGAATATCAAAAACCACAGGTTAATATTTGTATTTGAACAATGAATCGATCATGGAGGGAGTCCATCATTGTGGCAAAAGAATTAACACTATCCACAGCTTTAATGGACTTATTTTAGTTTTACTGTCAGTTAAATGTCTGCATTAAGCCTTGCTCAGACTACAGTTAGTAGTCTGAGCAAGTAGTAGTCTGTAGTAACTACAGTTAGACTACTAAGATTTAAAATACAATTTAATGGAAAAACTTCAGATTGTCTACTGTACTGCAGATTGTAAATCCCACGTTACTCACTAAACTTAAAAATGTACAGCGACAAAAAATGTTTAGTTTAGTAGAATACCATTAACATGAATGTTCACCAGGTACAAAATATTCAAGTGAACATGCCATTTTGAGATTCCTGAACATTTGTGTGTATGGACTTGTTAAAGTGAAGCAGCTAGACAGTGAATAAAAACAGAAAGATAAGGTTCAACATTTCAATGCATTACACAGATAAAAAACAGACAATGTGTTCCCTGTGGTCAAAAGGTGTTGCCAGATCTTTGAAACTGGTCATGAGCTAACATGTGTTAGCTATTATTAGCTTTCAGTGCTGGAATGTTTATCCTCGGTCAGTGTTGGGAAATTTTGACAATCAGATATTACATTGTAATATCACATGTTTGATATTATCAGGGCAACACATTAAGCATAGATTGTACTTAAAGATGGACCACATGAAGGTTACAAAGCACCTTGATCGCCACCTGGTGGATGCCTCCTGCTCCCCTCCTCCTCCATTGTTTTATGTAGGACTTGGGCCAAAGTAAAAAACTCCAAAAGATTGTTTCTGTACATCTGTCGTTATCACATTGACGTATGCTCATGTTCATTTCTATCATCAGTTTGATTTTAGTTAGTTATTGATTGTCAGGGCCCGCTAGTGTAAAGTGTCTGTCTGTTAGGGTCATTCGGTGTTTCCTGTTTTACTTTGATGTTCTGTCTGTGTCTTACTCCCCATGTCCTGTCAAGCGTTGTCCCTCAGGTGTGTCTGATTATTCCCTCTCCCTTGTGTATTTAACCCCCGTGTTCCCGTCCTCCTGGGCCAGATTGTCTTACCTTCCCTTATCTTCCCTGTGAGCAGTCCAGCCTTTATTCTCCGTGAGTTCCTAGTGTCTTGATCTTGTTTTGTTTTCCGAGTTTGCCTTATCCTAATCTGTACCGTCGCATCATTTGAATTCCTGGTTTTGACCACTGTAAATAAAAACGACTATCGATTTAGAACGCTCCCTGTAGACTCTGCATTATTGGATCCTCCAGACCTGGTTCCTGATATTGATGCTATAAAATAGGGTCAAACATTATGACTGACAGCTGTGGTCTGCTCCTGATTGGTTGGGCGGTTGTATGGGTGGGAACTTGCTATAGAGGTTCCACTTCCTGCGCAGACTCTGGCTCCAAATTACATCACTAGTGCAACATCGCAGCACTCACATATTCTGGCTTCAGTTATTTTCAAACGTGTGCTGGTTGTTTTGTTCCCTTTTACCCATGATGCGCTGTCTTTTGTCCACTTCCCATCTTTGGTTTGCCAACTGGTTCACTTGCTTTCACACTTGAAATGAAACGCACCGGGACCCTGGTTTTCACACAGACCAGAGTTCACTTGTTTGATCTGAACCAGAGTTCAAATGAGCTTTCACAGCAGCCCAAACATACTGAACAATGCAAGAAAAGTTTTGTTTAAAAAAGAGCACACAGCCTGCAGTTTCTGCGCTTTCAAACTACATTTCCAGTAGTTACTGTTTTAAACCAGATGTGATGAATCTGCTGGGACGTTAGTCCCACAAGTTTGTGTCATTCAGCTTGTTGCGTCACGTGTTGTTTGGCTTTCTCTTGATGAGCACGTACGTATCCCTCTTTGAGATCTGTGCCACACACCCACAAACTTCAGTAAATGGCAGGCGCATGATCACAATATTATCTCTCTTCAGAATGGGCCATATATTCTTCTGAGGTTGCAAAAATTGCATCTTTGACACCCAGGCCCATCTCAGTGCAAAATTCCCTTTGATACGTGTTTCGCTCACATAATACTGTTGTAAGGCGGCTGGTCTCCAGCCAAGCCACAGATTCTGGACTGATTCTTTTTTTTAAACGTAAATCACATTATTAATGATCCACTTTTCATCCTGAAGCTGGATAAGTGTCCCGTCAGGCATCAGAAGAGATTCAGTTTAAAATCTTAAATAAATAAATAAATCTAAAATAAGTATCATTTAACTGTCATGCTGAACTATGCTGCAATTTAGTTGCACTTGCATAAAGGGGACAAAATGCAGAGGCAGCATCATTGGAACCGCAACAGGCCAACAGAGCAGAGCCACAGCGGTCACTGCACAGATCATCAGATTCTTCATTTAGAAAAATAATGAAAACCACAGAGCAACACAACATGTGTGACGGGGCTGTTTGAGGATTGAATGAAACTTGAAATTTCTGGTATTACAGTTAAAAAGGAAAGATTAACATTAAATCAGCTGTTCATCAAAGTGTAAAACCAGCTGTCCTCATCCGGCTTCCTTCGTATGTTTTTGTGCAGTTTTGTTCATTGCACGTTGCATTTTGCCTTTGTTTCCCACCCCGATCCACACAGTGCCCCCATGATAGTGTATTTTGAGAAAGGAAATCTATTTACGGTTTTCCTTGTGGTTTTATCACAGTTTTCCATTTCAGTGGAATATAATGTGTTTGGAACTTGTCTGATAAAGCTTGTTTTTCTATGTAAAGAACTCGGACGACAAAAATTAACAATTCTGCAGTGTTTAACTTCAAATCGAAGAGGCATATGAAGTATCACAAATTGACTTTTATAATATTGGTCCATTATTATTCTGAACTCACTATATCGCTTTGTCTGTTTAAACATCTGCTTACTGTCTTGTTTTGTTTCTATACATTATAAGGAAAGTTGGTGAATTATTCATGTAAAATTTGTCTCTGTCTCTATTATTACACCGTAATATTACACTGTTGACCAAAGTCTATTCTAAAATCATGTGTTTTATGATAGAGTAATTGATTTTCACTGTTAAAACTGTAGTTACTAAATTCAGGCAACCAGTTTCATAGTTTTGGCTTTGGCTCCTCTAACCTAAAGCAGGCGTTTGTACCGGTGGGCAGGAAGCACAGGGGGACATAAGCAGCACTTGTGTTTATGTGTGGACTGTTTTACAAATTTACAAATGGAGTCTATCCTTGTTTACAGCTGCTTTCAACTGGCAATTGTTGGAATAAAAGCTTCAAGCCATGCCACAGGAAACGCAGCGAGGGAACACAAGCATCAAGTGTTCAGTAGTCTGAAGAAATGTCTCTCGTGGCCTGTCAAACTAAAGAACATAGGCAACGTCAGGGAATCAGTGATTAATTAATAGATTTTTCTTCAATCTTAGAAATATGTTAGTATGTCAAATTAATACACGTGATTATGCACTTCATGGTGCACATGAGGAAGTTTATCTTGAACTCAAGTGCTGTGCTGGACTACCTCAAATGATTTTAATGTTAACAATAAATTTCTGTGCTACCAGTTACATAAAGACTGACTGTCTTTCAGAGTACATGAGGTCCTCGTCTAAGAAAACAATGCTTCCCATTCAAGTCTGGTGTGTTTGAGGCATGAATGGAAAAAGTCCAAATATCTTTTCTGCTCTAAAACGCTTCTATGAAACAACCCAGGGTGTGTACTGTGGCATGATTGGTATGACTGCAGGTGGAATTCTGCCACAGCTGATGGTGAATCTCCAACAGCAGATGGCAGCTTTAGACAGAACAACAGGCTCCAGATGGATGAGGCTATATGTGTCCTTCCTCAGGGTCATTCCACACGACCTCCGCTCCATCATCGTTTTTCTGCCTCATTACAAACCTCTCGTGCACTTCCCCCAACATCTCACCTCTTGGCTACTCCGCAGATGGCTGTCATAGCAAAGCAGACAGCTGCAGCACATTTACAAGCATGGAGAGAGCCTGCATTGAAGTGACCGTAAGTTTGTCTGTTGTTATTTCAGGAGATAATTGACCAGAAGAAGATAAAGCTACGCTGAGATTAATGGGCTTTTTCATTTGTGAGAGTTGTGTCTGTGTGAGTGATGACCATATTCTGACATGTGACTTCCCTCAAGGGTTTGTTTGGAAAGAGGTGACATGTGACGGCAACACGTACAGGTGTGTGTGTGTGTGTGTGTGTGTGTACGTTTAGATTGGATTCAACTTAATTGTGATTACACATGTAAAAGGTAACGAAATTTAGTTTGGTATCTAACCAAAAGTGTACACAGACACACACACACACACACACACACACACACACACACACACACACACACACACACACACACACACACTCACTCAGACCCAAAAGACAAAATAAGGCAGAAACCAAACAACAAAGCATCGCTTGAACACAGGATCATCCATCACAGAACAGTGTTTTAAAAAAAGCTGTGCTGCTTGAGTTAAAAACGTCATTCAAACTTGGATATGGTCGGGGTCTTTGCAGTATGTGGACCTGTATTTAATTATTTTAATGTTTTTTAATATCTTAATAAAATATAACTTCATCTGGATTTCTTTTAGGACAAAAGAAGTGAAAAGTAAAGTGGAGTCCAACCGGATTCAAGGTGTAGCAGCAGGTTTCAGTGCTCTGGGACAATGAGCACTAGTGATCGGGGTTAGGGGGTTGGGTGAAAGACCTTACAGAGCAGTACGCCAGGTTTTATAATAAAACACATCACATTCAATCACCTCAGCTGCACCACAGCTGCAGGACACCTTGTTTCGTCTTGGCCAACTTCTATTGATTTATCGATTCCCCTCTCAGGCCCAGCAGCAGCAGCTGGTGGCACTTATTAACCCCGCGGATTGTCTTACACTGAAATGGGAAAATCTTGGACTCCTCAAAAAGCTTCACTCGCCTTCCTTCTGATGTCACTGAAGAGCAGCGGCACAGAAAGTAGATGGAGAGGTAAAGGAGAGAGGCAAAGCAAGCAGGCTGTCTGAAAATCTGATTCCAGTGGAAATGTTAAATTGTCCCCTTGCGTGACATACAGACATGAAATATTTAAAGTGACTCATGTCTGACAAATTATCTACAGTTAAAGTGAGGGTACGGCAGGCGCTTTCAGTATGCACTGTGGGAATTGTCCAGTCAGGGAACATCAAAATTTTGCTTTCAGGACAAATCCTTGACACAAAAGTAACCAGGAAATTACCTCCTCGGACACGGCTGTCGGAGAGCTTTTCACCGTGTCCACTAAAGCCAAACATAACAACCGTGCTGCTACTCTGAGATGCTTTTGGATAAAACCCTCAAGCCCACTGACTTTAATTCATTTCTATGTTCAGTCAGAGAGCTTTAACACTGCAGACGGTGCAGGCAGATTCAACTAAAACTTCCTGAAAAGAAAACTAATGAGAAATGATTAGCACAGTCCATTCATTGAGCTTCAATCAACAATGTTTAGCTTAATCGTCCAATAATGACTCCCAATTTGATTACAGCATTACAGAATTATATGTTAAGATATGTATGGTTTTATGCCAAACTGGAAATATTGAGCTTTACTTTGACAGGTATGTACACAACAACAAACTGAATGTAGTTCAATTTCTCAATATTAGAACTCTGATCCAAGTTCTTGTATTAGATGGGTACATTTCCTTGGCGTATGGACACGAGGGGGCAGAATAACAACAAGATGACACAGCTGTCATATATATTTTGAATTCTAAAAGACCAAAAATATAAAAGTGACAGCATGTGAGCTCCCAAAAATGAAGCCAAAGTATCTAGACATCCTAAGGCCCCTCCTTCTCCTAAAATAATGGGAGGAGGAGGGGTTTAGGATCATATGACTGAATATTAAATTCAGCAATTTAGGCCAAAACATCATGTCATGAAAAATATTTATTTCTCATAAAATTACATATTTAGACCTTTTATCATGAAAAATAAAAACAATCCCTTTGTGGCCTTTAAATTTCTTGGATGTGGTTCTACACCTTTGCCTCATTCGGGTTGAGCGGATTCTTACATATACATTTGATTTGATTTGAATGTGATACTGTAGCTCAGCCAATATGTAACATGATGATGTGATGTAGATTAAATCTTGATGAATCATCAAGATATGACAAGGTTAGTCATGGAGTCCCACAAGGTTCTGTGCTTGGACCATTACTATTTACTCTATATATGCTTCCTTTAGGTAAAATTATTAGAAAGCACTCCGGGTACCCAACTCTCCTCTCCCCTCCGGGGTTAGGAGGGGGGTTCAATGTCTCCTACACATTGCTATGCAGATGACACACAACTATACTTATCAATGAAGCCAGATGAAACCCATCAGTTAACTAATCTACAGTCATGTCTTAAGGACATTAAAAACTGGATGTTTCATAACTTTTTAATGTTAAACTCCGACAAAACTGAAGTCATTGTGCTGGGCCCCAAACACATTAGAGACTCATTATCCAACAACATAGTTAGTCTAGATGGCATTGCCTTGGCCTCCAGCACCACTGTCAGAAACCTGGGTGTTATCTTTGACCAGGAGCTGTCTTTTAAATCACATGTTAAACAGATTTCAAGGACCGCCTTCTGTCACCTCCGTAACATTGCTAAAATCCAGCACATCCTGTCTCAACAAGATGCAGAAAAACTAGTTCATGCGTTTGGTACTTCCAGGCTGGACTACTGTAATTCTTTATTTTCAGGTTGCCCTAACAAAATTTTAAAAACTCTTCAGTTAATCCAAAATGCAGCAGCGCGTGTACTGACTAGAACTAATATCAGAGACCATATTTCCCCCATACTGGCTTCTCTGCACTGGCTCCCAGTTAAATTCAGAATAGAATTTAAAATCCTTGTTCTCACCTACAAAGCTATTCATGGTCAGTCACCATCTTATCTTGAACAGCTCATAGTACCCTATCGCCCATCCAGAACCTTACGCTCCCAGGATGCAGGGTTATTGGTGATCCCAAGAATTTCCAAAAGTAGAATGGGAGGCAGAGCTTTCAGCTATCAAGCTCCTCTCCTGTGGAACTATCTTCCAGTCTTGGTACGGGAGGCAGACACACTCTCTGATTTTAAGAGTAGGCTTAAAACCTTCCTTTTTGATAAAGCTTATAGTTAAGGCTGGCCTATCTAGCCCTTAGTTATGCTGCTATAGGCTTAGGTTGCTGGGGGAACACTCCATGATTCACTGAGCTTTCTTCTCTCCCCCCTCTGACTCCGACTCCTTCTCTGCTCCTGTAAATGTCCATATCCTTACACTAACTTTACTTCTTCCCCGGAGTCGTTGTGCTTTACCATCCTGCAGGTTTTTCTAGGTCGCGGTGGGAGGTGCTGCTGTGGTCCTGCCTGATGCCCCCTGGCCACATTAGGAAAGGAGATCCTGTGACTTGGATCCTGTGACTTGGATCCTAGGCTGGATTTCCAAGTGCAAATCGGGACCCACAGATCACAATGGCTTCTGGATCAATAGACTACACCTGCTTCTGGACCACTACACTTCACATATCCCTGGATTTACAGATTCTACATACTCTTGGACTCAGCAACACCCAGATCTTCCTACATGGAGTACAATGACTCCTGGACCAACAGAGTCCACCTGCGTCTGGATCACTAGACTTTCCATACATCCGGACTCATAGAATCCACAGACTCTGGGACTCATGGATGTTTTGTGCATTCTGAGTGAACTGTTGTTATCATGTTTTTGTGTTCTGTACAAGTGACATTTATGTCACGTCTGTCCGTCCTAGGAAGAAGGATCCTCCTCTGTGGTTCTTCCTGAGGTTTCTTATTTTCCCTGTTTAGGGTTTTTTAAGTTTTTCCTCACCCGGTTCGAGGGTCTGAGGGCAGAGGATGTCACATCTGTACAGTTTGTCAAAGCCCAGTGAGATAATGTGTAAATTGTGATTTTGGGCTATACAAATAAAATTTGATTTGATTTGATTTGATTAAAAAAAACATCTGATGGATATGTGATGGGTTTTTTTTCTGAGGTCGTCTTAAAACAGTTCTAATATTTCAGAGTTCTGTTATATTATTCAACATGAAAGGATAAAATTTTGCTGCGATTGCTAAACATGAGAAAGAGAGAAGCTTTGACATGCCATCCTAAAATATTTGTAGCTAAATGGAAAATTCAAAAGATATACATGTGCATAGATGTGGAGGGAAAGTGTCTGTCACACAGGGTCCTGGACAGAACTGACTGGTGTCCTGCTTCTTTGGCAGGACATCTAAGAATCATCCATAAAAGCCGAGTGGGTTGTTTGATTCTGTTTAAAAAAGGTTTGTTCCAACACCACCAGCTCTTAATATGCTTCCACTGTCCTGGGAAAATAATTCAGAACATGTGACCTGACTGAAATGATGTTCTGTCAGCCACATGAGTGTTCCCCAGGTCATGGCCGATGTTGGACCCTCGTTGTGGTTCGGTCCCTTTCAGGAGTGAAGCTGTAGAGGTTCTTCCACAGCAAACGGAGAGAATCAACCAGACAGGACTTTCCATTTCCATTTTATTTAATGCTGAGAGTACTCCTGAGAAATCTTCATCATTCCAAAATGTGAAATGTCTGTGACAGCAGATCGGCCCGGTTCCATTTGAAATCAGATTAAACATGAAAGCACACACCGATGCTTCACGCCAACCAGTGTTCCTCATTCGAGGTAAATAAAGCACAATTTAATAAAAACCCTCTGCAGTATCCCAAAACTGTCAAATTTAGTTCCATCCAGGTCTGCAAGTGTTCCAGCAACCAAGCCACAAATGCATCAGGAAGCGAATGACGTAGCACTCAAGCTACACACACACACACACACACACACACACACACACACAGTGTTTGATGTGCTCTCTATAATCCTGCAGTAATAGGAAGGAGCTGTGTTTAGCCACAGGGGAGAAGCTTCATGTAGAACAGCTGCTTCGGGCTCCAGCTGATCAAATTACCACCTGCCTGATCTGGCTTGCCTGCTGCTTTGTAGTTTACCAACTACCCGAGGTAAACAAATCCCTCAAAAACAAGCTCTACCCCTGCAGAGCTCACTTCTGAATCCATCTTAGCATATATCTCTTTATTAATCCTCACACACTACCTGGAGGGTACGGAGATGGATGGAGAACAAAACAACACCTAGAAACTCTGTTATCTAGACAGAATTTGTCACAATTCACCATGTGTGTCAGGTCATGTGTTTTGTTCATTTTTCATTTTATGGTTTTTGAATATTGTCTGAGCTATTGACTTCTCTCTCAGTTTTAGGTTAGCGTGTCATCCCCACCCTAATGTGCTAATGTGCTTCAACACGTGTACTTGACCCCAGTGTTGCCAGTTCAACTTTGCATTTCAAGCAAGTGAGTAGGTATTAGTTTAACCATCACTGCCATTTTTGTAGTCATCAGAGGAGCTAAAAGATGTTCACTTTTATATTTATACATAAAGCAGCTGATGAGACTGTGCTGTGTCAGGTGATGACATCCTCATGCTCAGTGGTCACATGTTTTTCTGACCAACAAGAGACCATTCAGTGCATCACCAGATCCATTTTAAATAGTGAATAAATTTCAGGTGTGGGTGTTGATCCTGACGGCCAGAGCAGAGGCGGTTCTGTCTT
>KV751416.1:464991-485763 GCA_001698575.1 Mola mola
ATTGCACTGAACATGTGGGAGCAACTGCTCACCAGCATTTAAAGACCCCATGTTCATGCTGTGTGCTCAGTTGGGTTAAATCAGGTGACTGAGGTCATGCTCATAATTTCCTTTGTTACAAATAATGTAACAAAAGGTATTTCTTCAATACCTTTTTTTTAATGCAGGTTACTTTCATTCGTCACTAATGTGTGACTGACCCTGACATTTTGAAAATTAAATATCTACAAGGTTACCAAGGCTTTACAGTAGCCGTGAGCATTGTTCTCAGTTTGTACATCGACTGTCCTAAAGAATCTGCTGTCTGACTCTTTACTGGTTCCCAGCGTTCAAAAGCTCCTTCGACATTCTGTCCTCTTTCTGGTTTATTGAAAGACTTACAATTATTTGAATAAACAAGCAAAACTGAAATATTCACTTAAGCGTAACTCATCCACTCCTTTATGCTGTTATACATGCTATTATATTATTTATAATACATAAATTCATAACAATGATGGACAACATCTTGTCCTGTGTGAACGGACACGTCGGTTCAGCTTGAGACTCGTCGCATTTGCTTTGATAATGTTTCTGCTCTCACAGCTCGGAGCTGCATTTCTTTAAACTGAGCTCAGTTCAGTTGAGGTTTTCCTCTAAAAGTTGAAGTTATTGTTCAAGTTTCTCTATGTTTACCGTTTACCTAATTTGTTGACTTCCACGTCTGTTCAGAGTGGCCATAAAACTGAAAACTTAATTCATAAACTGAGGTTTTGTACTGCTTCTACTTAACTTTCAACTACTAACATTAAATTTTCACATGACACATGTTTACTCCCAGGCAGCCAAAAAAAACAGCAAGGTGGCTGGTTTCCAGAGCTGCTGCTCAAGTTCAGCGATTATTTCCTGTTTGTCGTCCAGCTCAGCTGCCCACTCGCCATGAACGGTGATGTGACTGAAGAGAGAAATTTGGGCTCAACAGGAGGTTGGAAGCATCTGTGAACAACAAGAGACCGTTTGACTTTGTTTTTGATACAATAAGAAACCTGAAAAAAGATGCAGCTTCTGTTCTTTATGCTGACAGCTGGAAATAAATTTTGCCAGTATTCAAAGGTCTTGAGAAGCAGTTTCATGGGAGCTTGTTCCCACTTTACTGCTGGAGTTTACCTGTATTCATTGTGCCATGAATAATCCCTGTAATCTCTCTTATTGAAAGAGAAGTAAATCAACGGGTTAGCAGCTGTTCAATTACATTTCTCTCCTTGCTCTCCAGGCTTTATGTAAAAGGCTGTGTGAAGTCTTATTTATTGGTAAGGTTGGAAATATTTGTGTGGAATTAGAACTTTAGTAAAAATACAAAGTAAAATAATAATTAAACAGAAAACAAAATATTCTGACACTGACGAAAACATTTTCAAAATAAAACATTAAAAACCTTGTAAATTCATATGAATATTTTAAAACAATAAAAATAATTAACTTCAAGTCAAAACACCATTGAAAATTCTGCTCTACTGAAAAATGTTTAAAAGCTCCAAATAAAAAGTTAAATATAAACAAGGTCAACAATGCAAAAAGCTACAAATGTCTTACGTTTCTCTCCCCTGAAGTAAAAATTAAGTTTAAACCAGCAGCATTCAGCAACATCTCGTCATTATCACCTCTTCTTCAGTGACTTTCATGAACAAACGGTGCGTGTGACGCTTCGCTGCGCAGTGAGACTAGCTGGTGTCAGATGGGGCTCCTTTAAGGAGGATTCACTTTCATTTTCATCTTTGCACATTTGGACCATTTGGAGCCCCTCTCGGGGCCCCTACCGGTTTGGTTTTGGGGATTGAAACAGTTGCCTGTTGACAAGCGGCGCCGCTGACTAAAACAAGACTGAAAGATCTTTGAGCGGTAACATTTTTCCTCTCAGTCTGTCCTGCAAGTTAAAAAGTGAGCCAACGTTCACCTGCATGTGAGAAAAAATCCAAGCCGGTAAACTTACCCTCTTAAAATGGATGGATGTCATGTTTTTCCCAGAGTGTGACTAACATGTTGTACCCACTGCACAGATTAAAGGTCAGATTTAATTAGTCAAATCCACCTGGTAATAATGTTTGCAAGTTATTAACCACGATCCTCTGTAGCTGTTGGTGAAATTAACAGATTCACGCTACAGCTGAGAACGCTGGCTAATCTCAGGTCAGCATCTGGTGTTCAAAGCAATCACTGAAACCTGCACCTGGCCTCTCAGTTGGATGGACTCTGGTCTTTGATTGTAGTTATCAGCTGGTGAATGACAGAGAAAATGACAGCAAGCTGCACTGTGTAACTCCACATGTGCCAAACTCGGAGAACTGGAACTGATCAGGAAGCACTGGCACTGCAGCAGGTCATAATTGGTTTACTTTAGTGGCCAATCAGCTGTAGATACACAAAAAAAGATGCTGGATTTACTTAAAAATGTTATGTCAAGTGGTGCTACATAACTTTGTTTCGTAGGTGTTAAGAAAACAGTTTTTATATGATTTACTCATCAGATTTAAGTATATTGAACAGTAACTAAAGTGACTTCAACTTAATTTGGTTACTTATGTATGAAGCCTACATTAAACTAATTAAGTTAAGCGAATGAACTAATTATACATTAAAGCAATACAAAGTTATTGGGTAAGAGTAACTCGATGTAGTTAGTTTTTAATTGAGTTTAGTTTGTCCAATTAATGACTAATGATCAATAGAAAAAGCTGCGGGTCACAACATTTCCCAAAAGAAATCTCAGATGCTAAAACAGCTGTACCTTTCTTTGCTAAAACCTAACAATGCTCCAAGTTATCAAATATTTAAAAGAAATGCTATATTGCAGAATTTATACTGGCCTTGAACACAGTCGAGACAATGACTTTAAATCTTCCTCCTACCTGAGATAATAGGTTTCCACAAAAGTAATCGTCTATTTCTCATTCTATTGCTGAGGATTAGACTCAGACTCAAAGGTTTAGTGGTCAAAGCAGAGCTGAGAACATAGAAGGTCAGTAAGGCAAACAAATCCAGGCAACAGGAGTCAACAACCATGGCTCAGTTACATGGAAGAACTCACATGACACTGACCTGTCATGGTGCGCTTTTTCAAAGTGACGATCTTTCCTTCGCAGCAGGTCTCTACAGAGATGAGAAAAGGCTTGTGCTCAGCCGTCCAGGAAACATAACAAAAGTGACAGCTCAATATAGAATGTTTGTGTTATTAAGTAGTCAAATTAGTCAATTTCAGTAAACATTGGACAGTAACATCTCAGCACACAATATGGTTCAAAGTTGCAAATAGCAACCACAAAAACGACTGTAAAACTGTCTGAAATACACTGTTCACATTCAAACGGCATTCTTTTTTAACTAGGTGAACCTTATAAAGTGCCAGCTTGTGAAAGTACAGCTGATGTGCTCGGGCAACATCCAGGTTAGACACATTATTCATTTACTTTACCTGAGCCCGGCTTTCCCCTCCTCTCCTACCAGCCCCCTTATCACGTCGCTCTGCAAAAACAGAAACAATCCGTAGTAGTTACAAAACTAGATTTTACGTGATCAGAACAGCCTCAGTTAGTTAACTGGGAAAAATGAAAACGAGAAAGAAAAAATATTTTCAAAGAACCACAGAGGTTGTTTCATCTTTTATTTTTTCAGAATGTGAACAACAATATAAACTGCATTGCAAGAAAAAAGAATCAAACCTTTTTAACTATTTTTTTATTGTGATCCAGTCAAGAATCCTTAATGTAAATATTATATTGGTTTAACAGTGTTGTTTTGATATGTCATTGTCATGAACAAATGTATTCAAAAATATATTTTAGAAATGAGCCCATATGTGAAGTAAAGGAGAAATATTTACAATATTTACTCGAAACTATGTTAACAAAAGCTGCCAGCTGCCAACCTCTCAAACTTTATACAGCAGAGGGCTAAAGAAATACACATGAAACATAACGTCTGCACGCTGGTATTGTGTATTCTCGATGTAAATGTGCAGGCAAGTGTTACTCAGCTTTTGAAGGATGCTTAATAGATTTACAAGTTGCACCAACTTAATATTTTCTCTTGTCCTCTTGAGTGGACTCAATCAAATCACCAATCAAAACTGATAATTGTCTGAGTCTAGACAGATTTCTGTATTTTCACCTTGAAAAACTTCTTGAAATGAGTTATTAATTGACAGAATCATGTACAGGTAACACAGTTATATTTTCATGCATAAAAGGCTCTTGATTTCACGTTTTACAAACTAACCGCATGAATCATTTGCGGTTGGCAAACAGCTGCTAATTTGTGTGTATTAGAACCAACCCTTTATTTTTCTATGTCCAGTATTAAAATTAAGTCTAACCTCTAACAGCATGGGAGTTGAATTGTGATGATCCTTTCATTTCAAATTCAATGTTATATTTACCAGCCTATGTCACTGACGAAGTCCACCGTCTTAAAATGACCCACTCAGCATTGTGTGCATAGGATTATGGGTACTTCAGGCATGCTGAGTGTAATGTACACACAGGCATCCTTAATCCTCATGTTATGTTTGCTTTGTGGACACTTTGGTACTGTTCATGCCAAGTTGTTGTGTCTTAAAACACTAAAAAAAAAAAACATCCTTATGTTTATCTCAATTCCAAACAATATAGATAAAATTTTTCTGCAATTAATATATCATATTTAACAATGAAAGTGTAATTTGTTTTTGTGATAAATTTAAAATTTGTGTTACAAAATTACTCTAATAAAGACTTAATTACAAATGCAGATGATGTAAAATAATATAATCACAAGAACGAAAGATTATTGCAGTCCCCTGAAACAAAATACAGCTCCAATAAATGCACCTGCAAATACAAATGATTACAAACATGAACACAAAACACAAACAAAATGTAGGATATTTTACTCATGTCAGGGACAAACAGTACCTGTGAAAAATACACTCAGCCTTCTGAGAGAACACTGGATTGTGTGTGCGTGTGTGTGTGTGTGTGTGTGTGTGTGTGTGTGTGTGTGTGTGGGCCTGCCTTTCTACACAACACATGTACACAGAATTTCACCAACAGATTAACTTTTTGCAGTTGTCATTGAGTCTTTAGAGGGTCCAAACACTTCACAGCCCAGACCAGCAAGGTCACTGGTCGTAAACAACTTTGGTTTCACGACTTGTTCACTCAGATATCATCCAGGACAGCAATCCAGATCTACACTGAACCCAGCCAACCTCTCTCCTCATTTCAGGCTGCAGACTGAAAGTCCCAATACCCACAAAGAAGTCATTTGTCCTACAGCTGTGACCATCCTTAACAAGGCCATCCTGAATCCACCTGCCCTCTGAGATGGGTTATGTAATATTTATAATGCCCCTTTGCATGTTTTAGGCCAGTGGACAATCTACTCAGTAATTTCATTGTTGTAGTCTTGTATCATTCATTGACCCAAACACCACATAAGGGTTAACATTTCTTTTGTATGAAGGTATCTGGAACATTGGATGATCTGCACGTTTGGACAGTCCCTTGGGTCATTAAGACTTTCCAATTCTTTCTTTAGGCTTGACTAAACCTTAAAAACTAATTTAACTCAATGATGTTTTCTGTGATGAGTCTGCACCAGAAATACAGTAGAGCGGTGGTTGCCGGTTGTTTTCCGTTTTAACTTTATTTGGGCCTTAAGAGACCACAGCAGAGACAAAAACAGCACAGCAAGACAGACAGGAGGTCACTCTGAAACACACCCATTCAAAGAAATAACAGACTACTTTGAGTGCACATATTTCTGCATTGTTAGTGACTCTATGTCCTTCCCTTAGACATGACCTCATTTTAAGTAAGCAGCACTTACTTTTTAAAAGTCCTGGATTCTACAAGTCCTCCTCTGTGCCGTGGAAACTGCAACCCTAGATAACACAACCCCCAACAGTCCCATGAAAAGCATCTGTTTCACAGTGCTGTTGCTTTAAAATCCATGAAAATTGATGAAAGTTGCGGGGTGTCCGATGCCTTGAAGACACGCTGTACTGTTTGCTAAGACAAACTGCTAGTAAGCGGGCTGGTATGAGATAAAAGGTTCTATCCACATCCATTCATGCCACTAAATGGATTATTCTGGATCACAGGTTCAAACAGCGTCTGCGTTCCTGTGTTGTTCTGCTGGGCTTTGCCTGCAGCTGCTGGTCTGCTCTGTCCCTCCCTTTCCTGGCAGTTTTTATCATTTGTCCCAGCCTTTTTCTGCCTCCCGTGTCTATGTTTCTAACTTAAAGGAAGGTGACTCAGGCAGCTTTAATGGATAGAAGCAAGGAGGTTTGAATGGATATTAAAGGCTTTTACAAACAGCCTTGGAAGAGTATCCTCTCCGAAATTACTCTTTTCCATGGAGAGAAGTGCTGTTCAGTGGATTAATCCCACTATTAAAGATAGTGGGATTTTACAAGCATTTTCTCTGACTGAACAATTAGAAACAGGTCAAAACACGTCCCGTACGGCCACTGGTGAGCTTTCAGATCGAGTGTAAACAATGTGGGTTGACATGAGCTCGCTCCTCAACTACTAGTAGAGAATATATGTTCAATAAGTGACCTTCATCATTTTCATCTTACAGTATTTATGAACTGGACAGCAGAGCTGTCCTTTCTACTTCAAACTCTAAATATTCATAACAAACTAGGTATATAACACGGATAAAATCGAGAATTAAAGGACAATCCTAACAAAAGGTAATGCAGGAGCCAACTTTACTGGGGGCAGCATTGATGCTAAAAGGGCAATCAGCTCTGAACCTGGACCAGCATCACGTGAAGACAAAACACACAGGTAGCCCTGACAAGGGCTGTGGGGCGGTCACACTGATAATAAGAATTTTTGCCAGTATTTTAAATTCTATCCTCATGCATACAATTAGAGTAAACTAGAATTTGAGTATCTTTGAACATTCTAATAGATATATTACAGACATCTAAACTGGCCACTAGGGGTCACAAATCAGTGTATTTCTAGTACTGATGATGACTGGGTAACCATAGCAACAATGATGAGGGAGACAGGAAGGAAGGTGTTTAGTGTCATCTGGACAGAGGATGGAAGAGAAGGAGACTTGGTGGTGGAACGAGGAAGCAGAGGAGAGGATTCAGAGGAAGAGGTTGGCGAAGAAGAAATAGGTCAGTGAAAAAACAGAAGAGAGTCAACAAGAATACAAGGAGATGCAACATAAGGTGAAGAGGGAGGTGGCAAAGGCTAAACAGGAGGCGTCTGACGAGCTGTATGACAGGTTGGACACTAAGGAAGGAGAAAAGTTCTGTATCATCTGGTGAGGCAGAGGGATCGAGCTGGGAAGGATGTGTAGCAGGTTCAGGTGATTAAGGACAGAGATGGAAATGTACTAACAAGTGAGGAGAGTGTGCTGAGAAGATGGAAGGAGAACTTTGAGGAGCTTATGAAAAATAGGAGAGGGAAAGACGGGTGGAGGAGGTGGAAACTGTGGAACAGGAAGTTGGAAAGATTAGTAAAGATGAAGTGAGAGAAGCTTTGAAGAAGATAAAGAATGGAAAGTTGGTCCTGATGATGTACCGGTAGAGGTGTGGAAGTGTCCAGGAGAGAGGACAGTGGAGTTTTTGATGAAGCAGTTCAACATGATGTTGGACGGTGACAAGATGCCTGAGGAAGGCATCTTGTCAAAAGTGTAATGGTGACGATGTTGAGTGAACAGTGACAGTACAGTGGAGGGTCAAGAAGAAGGGGTCCTGGCTGTTGCCAGTGCTGAGGAATACAAAACAGATCGGACCAGTTTTCTGTTCTCTTTGTACCAGCTGGTCCCAATTCCTGCATATCAGTGTAAAAGGAATTACAGCTCATATTCTGAAAATTAGAGTCAATGTGATGAATCGCATTAGTTAATGAATAATTGTGCAGTGTGAAGATACAAAATGAGCGTGTTTGCTGTCTTATGGGCTTTCAGAATGTGTTGGTTTTGTAACATTAGATAAAGAACAAAGGATCACAGTTGATGACTCATGACAAGGTTGATTCAATTCATTTGCACAGTTTTATCATTTACATTGAAAATCTAGACCCAATTCTAATTTCCCTACGGGGATTAATAAAGTCATCTCTGTCTTTATCTATCTTCTGAATCAAGCTTACCAATGAAAGATGGGAGACTGACAGTCTCCTCACAAATGGCCTTAATTTTCCTGATGAACGATTTTAATCTTACAACATTTTCACAGCTGGCTGTTGCGTTTCCCACACTTTTGCTGCTCTTCTGTCACCGTGTGCTTCAGTTTCTTGTCATCTTCGTGTTTTTGAACTCTCTGCCTCCCATTTAAAACAAGCATCGTTAGTAACCCTACTGCCCCCACATGCCATGAACCTGCTATAATTATGACCTTGATCATCCCACACAAGGCGCGTCATGAATGAAAGAAAGGAGCTGAAACACAAGGTCCAATTAGCATCTCTATAGCAGCCTGATTCCCGGGGGCAGTCCCAGGGATCTAATTTGAAGACAACTTTGAAAACTCTAAAGTCGGTTCATTGCTGAACAATGATCTTGGAAGGATATTATTCAATCACTGTGGTGATTAAGAATTCTGTTCAGTTCCATCTAACTACCAGAGAAATACCAGTATTTTTCAAATGGGGCACAATTTTCTGAGTCAAGTGTTGTGTGTGACTTTTCGTTAACCTTGACCTCCAACCCTCTCAGCCCTTTTGTGGCATGGAATTTGTCACACCACGTGATCGGCTCAGCTCATTTGCAACTAACACATTGAAACTGACACTGACGCTTTTAGTAACTCACTGTGCGTCTCTCTCTAACGCCAATGGGCGGGGCCAGGAACCAGAACATACATAACAATCCAGAGCGTTTCTGACAGGTTGTTCTGTGGTTCAGTCCAAGCATCACATCAGCTTTTGCTGTTGTTGTGATGCCAGTTGGATGTGCTGCCAAAGTATCTGAACCAACATTAAATTATGACCGTGTCCCTCAAGGTGTCCTGTGGGGGGCGCTCCAGAAGTATGGGGTAGATGGCCTTTTGTTAAGGGGCAATTCGATCTCTGTGTTGTCGGAGCCAGAGCTTGGTTCGCATTGCCGGCAGTAAGTCAGACCCGTTCCCAGTCAGGGTTGGTTTCCGTCAAGGCTGTCCTTTGTCACCGGTTCTCTTCATAATTTTTATGGACAGAATTTCTAGGCGCAGCCAAGCGGCGGAGGGAGTCGGGTTCAGTGGCCTCCGGATTCCGTCTCTGCTATTTGCAGATGACGTGGTCCTGTTGGCCTCATCGAACAGTGACCTCCAGCTCTCACTGGACGGTTTGCAGCCGAGTGTCAAACGGCGGGGATGAGGATCAGCACCTCTAAATCTGAGGCCATGGTTCTCAGCTGGAAAAGGGTGGATTGCCCACTCCGGGTCGGGGGAGTGGAGGAGTTCAAGCATCTCGGGGTCTTGTTCACGAGTGAGGGGAAAATGGAGCGGGAGATTGACAGACGGATCGGAGCGGCGTCGGCAGTGATGCGGACGCTGAAGCGGTCCGTTGTGGTGAAGAGAGAGCTGAGCCAGAAGGCAAAGCTTTCAATTTACAGGTCAATCTACGTCCCAACTCTCACCTATGGTCACGAGCTCTGGGTAGTGACCGAAAGAATGAGATCGCGAATACGAGCGGCCGAAATGTGCTTCCTTTGCAGGGTGGCTGGGCTCAGCCTTAGAGATAGGGTGAGGAGCTCGGACATCTGGGAGGAGCTCAGAGTAGAGCCGCTGCTCCTCCGCGTTGAGAGGAGCCAGTCGAGGTGGTTCGGGCATCTGGTCAGGATGCCTCCTGGACGTCTCCCTGGGGAGGTGCTTCGGGCACGCCCATCCGGGAGGAGACCCCGGGGCAGACCGAGGACACGCCGGAGAGATTATATCTCTCGGCCGGCTTGGGAACGTCTTGGTGTCCCCCCGGAGGAGTTGGTGGAAGTGGCCGGGGAGAGGAACATCTGGATCTCCCTGCTCAGGCTGTTGCCCCCACGACCCGGATATTTCCCTGCAGACAGTTGAACTCTCTCCTCAGGTTGTTAGCTGTTACTTAGTGTTTTTAGAAATCTTTACATTTGAGAGTGGTACACCAGTTTTAAACACCATGCTGTCAAATTGTATTGGCACATGATTTTTTTTTCACATTCAAACACTCAGCTTGGCAGTGCAAATGTGTTCATTGTATAAAATAAGCTACAAAAGAGTGTTTATTTTTCTGATTTGAAATGTGCATGAGTCACTCTGTTTGCTGTTTAGCAGAAATGTTCAGATTGAAGGAGCATTTTACTTTGTAGCTCTGATGTTGTGACGTTAACAAGTAGTGTCTTACTGAAGATCAAAGACCAAAGACTTCTTCTGCTCTTTCCCGTCTCTGATGCTGCAGGATACGTTGTTCATGACAACAACCTGCCTTACAGCCTTACACTCACACACTTCAAGGTGTGTCCAGAACAGATTTTTTTTTTTTTTTTTTTTAGCAGGTCAAATGACCTGTTTTTTTTTTTTTTTGTTCTCGAAGTTGCAAAGAACAAAACAGTAGCAGTGCTTTTAAATGAGCTTTACAGCCCATACTTTATTATGCACTCTGTTCCAGTTTGCCTTTTAATCAGATTTCTCCTTCAGCAAATATATATTTTTCATTAACATTCACATCCAAGCACCTACTGTATGTCTGCCCTATTATTATCTAACACACAAAATGAACTCCACTTTCTGTCACTGAAAGCATTCCCCTCAGCCATTTTCCATGTCTCTCCTTGGATTGGATGACAATACAGAAAAATAGGAGAGAGGCTGTTCCAGCAATCTCTGATAATCCTTAAAGGGCCTGAACTAAAAATCCTGCAATGTCTGCACCAAGCCTATAACACTGCGAATGCAACCTAAGCTAAATCTCTCTTCTCTTACACCCTCTTTCTCAGCAGGGAGGTACATGAGAAGCTTCTGGGTCCCCAGTGGAAAACACGACACTCCTTCAGTCCGACCCAAAGCGATGCAGATCGGCTCAGCGCTGCAGGGATGGGGCGGCGGGGTGCTGCCTTCATCAATGTGCTTCTCATCGTCTGCTGTTGGACAGAGTTGACAGGATCTAGGGGAGCCTCTCTCTGAGACTCCTCACAGAGAACATGAGCTGTGGGCTGCTGCGCTGCGGTTAGACCAAATGAGTCACTTGTCTGTATGTCCCAGCTGCAGTTATTGTACACAGAACAATCCTCACCTTTGGAGACTATTTCTGTACTTCGTCTAGTTCCTGATCATGCCACTCAGATGAAACCACATGACTCTTTTAAGATGGCACGACATTAATCAAACTGAGTACAGCAGTGCCTTTTAAAGCTCGAGCTTTGAACTCCATGTCGCTTGGTGTTGATGCGCCAAGTAAAAACAGAGTTATGTTGCTGTGAAATTTATTACAAGAATATTTACGCATGTTTTTTGGACCAGACTCTGCATATAGCTAATCAAAAATGAACCAAATAGCACTGCTGAGCTCCTGAAGCTTGGTATACACAAAAGAGAGAATTTTCTGCAGACAGTGTGGACAGGGTCACCACAGGGTGTCACAGGATTAGATTCTGTATAAATGAAGACACCAATCAATTGTTCTACTAAAGTCCAGGCAAAGAAATATGCCAACAGAGCTTTGAGAAAAGTAAGTTGTTATTTCTCTGAAGACTTACAGACTAGGTGTGATGAATCAGATCTCATGAAAAGGCCACACAGAGTTCCACACAGAGCATTCTCTGCAGGGTGTTCTCTGAAGACTACCGCTTATATTCCCCCAGGTTAGCTAACAACAGGGCGATACAAACATTCCTCATGACAGCGGTGCAATAAATCCCAAAGCTCTGGATGTCTGCTAATCTGAAACCATCACCTGACCCTCATCTCTTACTCATTCTATCCTCAGATGAACTGAGTCTGTCACCCTGTTGTGAAGAGTCAGTATGTCAACTATTTTAATTACCACTCATTTACCCCTAAAGTATTTTCCTGTTTGCCCAAGATGGTTCCCCATCTAGTAGACTAGTTTAAAAGTCAGAAGATGACAGAGCAGGTAAGCGTTGCCATACTCTGCCTGAGGGAAAGGGCCAGAGCAGTGAGCAGAGATGGGGCGGCGCTAAATTAGCACATTAGCTGAGGCACAGGTGAGGAATTCCATCAGAACAACACATGAAGGGGCTCATACACACACAGTAACTAGCAGTGAGTGAGAGTTTGGTGACCTTGAGGTCAACATTTGGCAACAGATTGTGCCATCAAATGCAAAACCTGTAGTGTAAAAGCGCTTTGAGTGGTCAAAAATGACTAGAAAAGCATTATATAAATACAGGACATTTACTATTTACATTCTCTGTTGAGGGGATGGATTCACATGTTACAACAGGAGGTGTTTATAGATGTGCATCTAAACTAAAGGTTGTATGAAGCATCTGTGACATGACCTTCAGGTGTCTGATGGGGGCTTTTTGAACATAACAGAGAATAAGAAGAGAGAGTTAGCCAAGGGGGAATATCAAACACAGTAACAAACCGTGAAACATCTCGATCTGGAAATAAAGAATCATTTTTAAGTCTTCATCTCTCATTACATCCTGGTAGAAGACATTAAGAGACAACAACTCTCAAAAATCACCCCATGGTCTTCAAAATGTGCTGCGAGTGTCGTGAAGAGGTCGTCTGTGTAGAAGCACATAGACACCGAAGGCGCTCCAACAGTCTTTAGCTCAGTGACCCAGTTTGTTCAAAGCACCAGGAGGGTAAATGCTTCCAAAAATCTTCCAGGTTTCTCTCATTCTCCCTGTTGAGTTGTGTCTGGCAGTGCCAGCAGGAAAGACATGTTGGGAGGGACACGCTGAGTTATTCCTCTGAATCAGGATCAGCTTGTTGTCCAGCAGCAGTCACGGCTGAACTTGACCAATGAAAAGAGTCAAATGAGCGTCTGGAGAGGCAGCTTATCCAGTGAATGCACTGGTCTGATCCGGTTGTGATGACAATTCATGCTTGGAGAAAAATACCAGACAAAGTGGATGTCAACAAACTCCTCACTCATGAAACAAGGCTATACAACTCAAAAATGACAAACTGCTGGCAACATCATTTGACCCGAAAACATTAAAAAGTTTCAAGCAGTTATCCTTTTTGTTTGGTGCTTGGAGCATTTTTTTGAATCAATCCTAACTGTTGTGACTGCCGCTGCTGAGCTGTTTTAATACCTTTGTGGTGGACTTTAGTTCAGCATAGAAGTTTGTCCTGGATGAAGCAAAAGAGAAAAAAGAAAATTGCTTCAATTGAGATCAGCTTGGTAACTAAGTTAAGTACAAAGAATGTTGCTGGGTTCTGATTGTGTACATGGCATGTATACATTACCAAAGTTAATGTTGATTATGAGCTCCACAGAAGGTTTAGAAATCATGAAAACCCTCTGCTTTAAGGGTTGTAATATTGTGTAGATGTGTTTAAATATATAATGGGTTATATTTGTCTAAATAATTACTTAGACTCTTGGCAGAGTAAATGAGGAAACTCAAGCTCCCTTTTCAAGGTATTGTTTTGACATTAAGAAAAAAATATTGAACATTATAAGCTTTGTCTTTTAATGTATTAAAATAATAGGATGACATTTTGGAAAATGTTAGATGCTACTGGGGGAATAATGTGACTGTCTCCATGATGTCAGTAACACGAGTACAGCTTGTGTTTCAGCTTTGGTTCATTAGTTTCTAGTGAGGAAGCAGGAGTGCATGAAAATGACGTTCCATATTGCTTCCAGCTGCATTAGTGCAGTCTGAGTGTCTTTCAGTCTGAGTGACACTTGTTCTGTTTGTTTTGCAGCTCCTATTGCAGTGACATAATTTACAAAGCTGATTTCCTGCAATTCATCACATCCCAACAGTGCGTGTACCTTGCAGACCACTGAGAGATTACCTTTGCTGTGTTGAGGTTTGAAAGTGCTGAACAAAGCAGCCGGACTTTTCACTAAATTAAACAGAAAAACAACTTGTCAGCGTCCACAGCAGGAGCTCTTTGATTATTGATTTTCATGGCTCATGTTTCAGCCTGATTACCCTCAGACCTACAGTACAACTGGAGTCGGAAACTTCAGAGGAGACGCTGCTGCCCACATGAAATTGCCAGAATCAGTGGAGGAAAGCGCCAAATCCCAAAGCTAATTGAGAACCAATCGGTTTCAATTACACGGCGTGGGTTTTTTTGCAGCGTGGTGTGGCTGCTGTGAAAGCCATAACGGCAGGAGGAATATGTGTTTACGCCCACTTCCAATATGTTATTGTGGCATTTTTACGTGGTGTTGGGCTGCCAGCAGAAGGTGCAGAGGACCACTGCCAAGTTAAATGTTCAGCCCGCCCTCACACAAGCACATTCTGTCGCTCTCTGGCAACCTCCCACCATTAGACTCATTTCAGTTCAGTTGACTGGTAGATACGACTGCACTAAATATCAAACGTGCACCTTCATTGTGATGTTAACATGTGCAATAGATATATCACAAAGACTGACCTGCAATAAATTCTATACATTCATTCATTCACATCCTGCATGTCAATGAATTTGGCCAATCAGATGGAGCCCTACTGCCCTAGTTGCTCAGAGGAACTTGGAGCCAAAAAAATAACAGCTTGGTTAGCTCAGTTACTTGGAACATTTTGGATACGGGAGTGACAACATGTTCCAAGTCAAGCCAAACTCATGAGCTCACACAACTAATCTCTGCAGCAACCAGAACACAGCCACAAGGAACAACACGAGGAGTTCAGTCAGTCACAGGAAAAATGCCAACATCAATTCATGCAACTTTAGCAGCAAAACAGTTCAACACACGTCCATTCGAGTTGTCTAAGTGCGTCCAAGGAAATAACAGAGGCCATTGTGTTTTTCATCACCAAATTACATTCCACAAATGTATGAATGGGTGCCAGATATAAAATTGTACTAGTTGATATGTGATGAATTTGGATTGACAGAAATTGACTCTAAAATTTGTGGTTGTATTTGTCTCTTTGGTGCATGAGCCAAGGAAACTCTTATTAAATTGGGCTATGGATCCGCATAAAGGGGAAGATACAGAAAATTAAATTATTTTTGAAAATGTGGGGTCGATGGAACAAAAAGGTGAAATACAACGCAAGTGGACGCGCCCAACTTACGTCTACAAACATGAAATGAAAACTGCACACTTACACAATTGATGAAACGAATAAATCTAAGGTTTATTGTGAGTACTTTCTACATGGAGTTCGTCTGACCATCAGATTCGTGTAAGTTAAACCAAGTGAAAGAAACAGCTGTGCTCGGTCTGTTGCTCACTCTGCCTCCACATTCACTTATTAATATACAGGTGCGACTAAGATGCAATAAAATGGATGGATTTCACTGAAACGTGTTTGGAGGACGGGAATGGAACAAGGAGGAACACAGTTTTGGGTGTTTGACGTTTGTAGTATTTTTGGCATGTAGGTTTACAATGAAAGGTTTTAAGACACTTTCCATTTCAGTTTTTTCAGTTGAAGATAGTTGTTACTCCCTCAGCTCAGCACTTGTCATGACTAAACACTGTCTGGTCCTCTTTGCTGTGCAAAAGATGAAACTGCTGTCAGAGGCAATTAAATGTTCTCGTGTCACCTGAACTGCCGCCAGTTCTCTGTCAGTACAGATACAATCCTCATCAGAAGTGAAATCTACTCAAAATCACTCGCAGGCAGAGTTCAGGAGGCTGAAGATGGAGAGCGCATGAATGCATCTTTATGTTCTGTTTTTTCACGTTGATTACGGATCACATTCTGTTTGTCTGTTTGCAGGTTCAATGCAGCACATCACTCAGACGGTTTTGCCGTTGAATGAATAATGAGGTTAACAGTGAAATTAACTATAAATGTGTGAAATAATGATGTTAACGTGCAATGTTTGGACCTGTTTATAATGTTTCAAAGGCAAAAGAGAAAAGATAATTTAAAGCTGATACATATGGTTCTGTACTGGAATTCTACAGGCGTGTTTTTACTGATGGTGGAGTGTCATTCATCATGCTCAAGTGGACTGAAATTCCCTAATTACTAAGTGGAAACATATGACTCACGCCTGGTACCTGTCAACCGTCCAGTATTCTGCCTTTGTGCAGATGTCTCACCCAATGGAAGAAGGACCTTCTGTCGAACTGTTGCTACAGTAACAGGGTTGAGGGGCCGTTTGAATTTCTAACCAAAGAGGGTTTTGTGTGTGTGTGTGTGTGTGTGTGTGTGTGATAATTATTCATTTAGTCTTTGGATAATAAAGAGACCGTTTTACATAATTGTTAAGGTGAGACCCAGGCTTCATCTGGCCCTGATTGCTGGGTGATTTCTGAACCAACATTACAATGTGTTTTGTTAGGATTCATTGTGTTTCAGCTTTACTAGGTTAAAGTTGAAGACCACTTCCAATGAAATCCTGTTTCTGACATGTGTCCATGTGGTGGTTTTATGTCCTACGACACACATCATTACAGTGATAAGCATGAATGAGGATTTCTGCTTTCAATTTCTGTTTTCAATCTTCCAATCACAGTCTCCAAACACCTGACAGCCCGGCTCTTCCACGTAGGAAGGAGACAATCCTGATGACTTGTGGAGGCGGAGCTTAACATTGTCGAGAAGAAACGAACCACTTTGATGCATCAGCTTGTAGGTGACTTTGTATAAGTAGCTCCTCCTCCTCCAACCTGCCGTGTCTGGTTCATGTATGGCTGAATTACTCCAATGTTAGAGTTGGGCTCTGTGCAGCGTATAGTAGACTAGTTTAAAAGTCAGAAGATGACAGAGCAGCTAAGCTCTATGCTACGACCAGTAGAAATGTCTGTAGTGAGAAAAGGCTTATTCTCTCTCAAAGGTGCCAAGATGCAAAGATGTATGGAAAGTTTCCAGCGCTGGTTTGAATATTTCAGTCTGTGCAAACGTGGCCTCAACGAAGAGCTGGAACAAGATTATACAGAATCTCTATGATCAGACGATGCTTCAGTGAGAGTTTTAAAATAATACTCAAATGATGACAGCAGTCAACTGTGTGGTGGATCAACTGGTAAAAACGATCAGACGTGAGGCCGTTCAACCTTCTCAGATTTATTCTAACTGAAGGAAGTCGAGGTTAACAAACTCTGATAAGTAAAGTGGAGTTAAAGCAGTTCTACTGCGGTGAATTAGTTGTTGGTGAGTTGAACTGTTGTTATCATGTTTTTGTGTTCTGTACAAGTGACATTTATTGCACGTCTGTCCGTCCCAGGAAGAAGGATCCTCTTCTGTGGCTCTTCCTGAGGTTTCTCATTTTCCCTGTTTAGGGTTTTTTAAGTTTTTCCTCACCCGGTTCGAGGGTCTAAGGGCAGAGGATGTCACATCTGTACAGTTTGTCAAAGCCCAGTGAGATAATGTGTAAATTGTGATTTCGGGCTATACAAATAAAATTTGATTTGATTTGATTTGAGTTGGCTTGAGCTTTGCTGGGACACACGTATAAAGGGGCGGGGTCTGTAGAAGGGGGAGTTTTGTCTTAATGACTCATGGTCCATATTTTTCCCTGGAAGAATGTAAGAAGACATTAATATTTAGATATCTATAACAGAAATTAGCATTAGCAGTCATTCACGGGAGCGTTAGATTGTCAAAAATGACGATCAACATTTTTTCTGGTTGTGACAGTTATGTGTGACTGTTTTATTAGAAACAGCTTCTTTGTGAAAGGCCGCCTCAGGAAGGCGCAGTGGTTCAGCTCGCCATGTTGTTCGCGGCCGCAGACCAATCGTCTTCGTCCACATGTCACCTTTCAAGCAAGACCACGAGGGCTTCAGAGGGCCGAGGCCACACCCACTGAGTCAGAACACAATTCATTAATCTGTCAATTTCTAGATAAACACACAGTGCTGCTCATAGCTATGAAGTTCTGACCAATGAGAGAGCAGCTCTGGCCCTTTACTGAAAACCTGGACAGCCTTGAGGGTTCCCACAAGAAGTGTCTTTTTTCTTGCTCTGTCAACTGTTCACATTTTTATTTTGAAGCTGCACTGTCGTCTAGCATGTAGTGTCAGCAATTCCATCCATGAATATCAATAAAATCAGCGGAGGCTTTTGTCTTAAATTGTTTGCTGTGTATCAGGAGTGTGGCGACGACTCGTCAGGACGAAAAGTGCTGCGAATGAAGCCTCTTCTCATTCTTGTTTCACAACCCGTGGCTCTGCATTTTTCATTTGTCCACTGCTAACGCTGAACATTGACATGAGCCTGTACATGTGTCTTACTGTTTACACAGCAGCACTCAGCAGCACATCTCCCTGCCGCGTAGATCTCAGACAGCTGAGGAAAACAGGTTTGAGTGCTGAACTGGGCCACCGAACTCCTACCGAGCTTCAGTTCTCACAGGTCATCTCATTTAAAAACACACTGCACTGCCAAGATCTTTGCCTGCACAATTTTAAATGATTTCACCTTAGTATGCAGTGGTTTTTGAAATGTAGTTTACTTCATTGCAAATGAAGGAAAAAACTCATTCTCAAGGCTTCAAACATTTTTAAATTAAAAATGAAACCGCTAAAAGCAGCACAGAGCAGGGAATCGGCAAAGCGGATTCAAATTCCTCCATCTGAGACTAATTAAGTCCTTCATCCACTCGAGGAGACAGAGCACAGAAAGTTTAATGACAGGCAGCCTTATCTGATTCAGTACATGGATGTTGCATTCAGGTAGAAAACAAATCACACTGGCAGGCAGCCTGTCAAGGTGAGGGCAGAAGAGAGGAAGTAAGAGCCCCAAACTTTGCTTTTAAAAACCTCCAAGCGTCTGATCTGCTGCAGCAACACTCAGTGATGAACACGCTTTAGTGAAAGACGCAACACTTCCAGGACGCTGCCTTCATTGCCTCTGAGAGGCTGAAGAAATGCACCAAACAACAACAACAGGGGAGAGATGAAAGGACAAACGGTTTGCTAGTGGTGAAGCTGTGCCTCTCCACCTGTCAGCAGAAACCTGTAGAAAACGAGGAGAGGAGCAATTTTTGAGGCCAGACACCTCATTTATGCACCAGCACACTCGAACAATAAAGCACAGCCTCAGCACGTCAGGCGGTTCCACACAGGAAGCAAACAGCAGCGAGTTGTAGCCGTCAGACCTGACGATCAGCTGCACTCTGCCGGTCTGATTGTCTGTTCTGAACCACAGTTGGTGCATTTTTACTCCATCATGTCTAAACTGCACGTTAAGAACTATCGTGGATAAAAAAAACACTGATGTCACACTTTGGTCTTCAGTGTTCAGTCTGTCTACACTCTCCAAATATTAGACTTTCATTGTATAACTGCATAGCCAATAAACATCAAAATTAAAACAAAATACTTCACGATGTGAAATGAATATTAAAAATATGAAAGTTTAACTTACTGAATTCCTTTTCCATGATATTTGATTCATTTGAGATTCACTTGTACTTTTCCAACTGAAACTATGATCAGACTATTAGTGGTAAGACAGGCCGCGCTGGGGCTAGCTGGCTAGCATGCTAACTGCAGTAGATATCCATCCATTTTCTACCGATTATCCTGTTAGGGGTCGCGGGGGGGCTGGGGCCTATCACAGCATCATCAGTTTATCGCAGGGTTATTAAGTTAATGCATACACATCTTTTGACAGATAGTCAACACTTGGGGAGAATATGTTAATGTGTGTGGGGGGAAAGTGGGTCTCCCAGAACAGGTCGCCACTTTATCGTCTGACCATATCTTAAAAATTGCACCATTAAATAGAAACACCTGATTCTTGCCCAACTATGGGCTTATTTTTGTCTAAATATTTCTCATCATGAATAAGTGTGTAAACTGGGGCCGTTTAGCGTTTATTTTGGCTCTGACAGCGTGCTGCCTGCCATTCAGTCCAGTTGGCTTGTGATTTCCATTGAAGCGCACCAAACACAGCAGGTGTGAAAGCATCTTGGTTCTCCAGTGAGCCGGATCAGAACAGTCAATCACACAAAGACAACATGGCTGAAAAGACCTGTGGATTGATTGTTGGGATTTACTGCTGTGGTCTTATTTTCCTTTGTTGGTGCAGTGATGGCAAACTTTGTTATTATCAAAAAATAGTTTAATTGTATAATTTAATTGTTTCATTTGTTTTGAAAACAGGCCAATCCTTCCCAATAGCCAAACTCTAACCAGTGTTGTTTAAAACATAATCCCACTACCTTTTAAATCATGAACATCTGTGATTACACAGATTCACATCACCAAGACCTGAACAAAAAACCTAATGAGCAGCTTTTCCTGCCAGTCAGGATTCAATAACAAACATTCAATCACAGCTCACCTGCTCTCAAGTTGCACTTCTGAGGATCGAACTGCTTCTGTTTGTCATGAGTAATTTCAGCTTTTCAATTTGGCAGCAAATAGCCGCAAAAGCTACAACATTCCAATGCTACGGAGAGGTTCTGGAAAACCTGAAGACTCTGCACTTCCTCCCATTGGTCAGAAGAAATCTGCCTGTTTTTTTTATTTTTTATTTTAATTGAAGCTCAATTTTCTATTCTCTACAGTGAACCAAAGGATTTTGACAGGTTTTCTTCAGCAGGCGCTCGAGGTGATGTCGGCCACTTCACTGACTGAGTGGCTATCAAATGCTTACAGCTCATCAGTGTGACACACAGAATGGCAAACTGTCACAGGCTGTCGCTTTGACGGAGGGATTGGAGCACATGAACACACTGAAGCAGTGTGAGTCAGGGCAGTCATAAGT